>PVKS010002731.1:0-20429 GCA_004027875.1 Aplodontia rufa | reverse complement strand
GTATGCTCCACCATGCCCATCTTGAAAATCTTCATTTTTAATTGGTAACTCCTAATATATTAAGACGTATTTTTACTTCAAGTGAGGTGGCATACACTGTAATCACACCAACTAGGGAGGCTGAGGCAGGAGGATTGCAAGTTCAAAGCTAGCTCAGCCAACTTAGAGAGGGCTTGTGCAACTCAGACCATCTTTAAAAAAATCAGAGGAATAAAAAGGGCTAGGAATGTAGCTCGGTAGTTAAGCACCTCTGGGTTCAATCCCTGGTAACAACAACAACCACCACCACAACAAAAAGAAATGTATTTTTTTTTTTGCAACTCATTCCGCATTTCATATTTATTCTACAATCTCTTGCTTTCTATTTGAAAACTGATTTGAACCAATTTTCTGGCTCAGAAAGTTGCGTGGACAGTGCTGCAATCCACTGGGAGAGGAAACACAGGAAAGGCATGCTTGGGAGGGGTTTAGGGAATGTTTTCTTGAGGATCTTACGAGAGGTAAGTCTCCACTATTTTCTCACTGGGCATGGCCCCTTGCTCCATGGTCTTGGGTTTGTATCTGTTGGGGATGGCAGGAGAGCCAGGAGATGGTCCATTTCATGGAGAAAGAAGGAGCATCCAGGCAACAGGGAGTTGGTCAGGAATCAAAGAGGCTCAGTACCAAGCAAAAGTCCATCAAGTAAGAAGCTTGAAATGCTCAACCATCATGTGAAGAAGCAGTAAGGGGCCAGGGACATCAGGATCACAGTTCACATCCAGTCCTGAGCTGTCTGGGCAGTTTCACGGTTGGGAATGTGGTCACCCCGCAAGGAAGAACTTGGTGGTTGTTTTACACTCTGATCAGAGCTGATAATAACTGACTAGAGTTATGGCTTACTAGATGGGTTCTTAGATCTGCTTCTTTGATCAAATTCTTGTGACAGGTGGCAAGACAGAACATGTCTTATAGGACATTTATCTCAAAGTTGTGTCACAGATGATCTGCATTAGAATCTCCTGGGTTCTCGGTGGAAATGCAGATTTCATTTCTGCACCTCTCTGGACCTGCTAAGCCAGAATTCCTGGGCCTGGGGGGTGAGAATTTGCACTTAAGCCTACTTCCTAGTAATTCTTAGGTACTTTTAAGTATATGAAGTATGGGTAAACTGTTTGGGTTAACTTGTACTAGTTTTATCAATGAAAAATTATACCAAATATGAATTAACTGGAGCAATTGGACATTTCTTCCATTGGAGGCTGCTGCTGATGACTTTATCTGCTATTTCTCAGTTGCTCTACTACTTTCAATAGTATTACTACTATATCTTCTCTTGAAGTGTTTTTCCCACACTAAATTTTCTTTCTGCTGGGACAAAGAAAAGGATCTTTGTTTTTCCTTTTTATTTTATCTTTTTGGTACTGGGGATTGAACCCAGGGGCGCTTAACCACTGAACCACACCCCCAACCCTTTTTATTTTTTATTTTGCAACAGTGTCTCACTAAATTGCTTAGGACCTTACTGAGTTGTCAAAGCTGACTTTGAACTTGTGATCCTCCTACCTCAGCCTCCTGAGCTGCAGGGATTACAAACAAGCGTGTGCCATCGCTTGGGGCTAGTGTTATTTTTAATTAAAATTTTCTGAAATAGCTTTAAAAAAATGTTTCCAGAGCATGTTCAAAAAGTGGTCACTAGGTTGATGTTCTGAAGAAGTAAATTGTGCTTCAGTGGAGTTTGATAAATATGTATCAGTATTTGGGCCTACAGGGTCCTTTGGAAAGAACAAGAGAATTCAGACACCAGTATTCCCTGGGAGAGCACACGCCAGTTACGCAGACACTTAAACTGTGGTTATTGAACGTTTTTAAAAACCTAAATCCCTCTCAATAAAAAGCATTCGAATACCTACCTACAAGTACACAGGCTTGTTTATAAATTACCCACACGTGCTGCTATGATTTACTTACGTACACTATAATATACATTTTAACAAATAGGCTTACAAATTGCTGAAAATGGCCTGCAATGCCAGTGGCTCAGGAGGCCGAGGCAGGAGGATCACAAGTTTAATGCCAACCTCAGGGGCCTGCAGCAGTAGCTCAGCAGTTACAGCACTTCCCTGGCATGCACGAGGATGCAGGTTTGAACCCCAGCACCACGACACAGCGAAGTGTCGGAGCACCGAAAGCCACATGAAAAACGAAATGAAATTGATTCTGTCTTTCTCTCTTCAAAATAAATAAATAAATGAATGAATGAATGAATAAAGCCAACCTCAGCAACTCAGCAAGGCCCTAAACAGAGACCCTGTTATGAAATAAAATACAAAAAGGGCTGGGGATGTGGTTCAGTGGTTAAGTTCCCCTGGATTCTATCCCTGGTACAAAAAATAAAATAAAATAAATAATAAATAAATAAATAAATAAATAATAAAAAAGTTGTTGAAAATAGAAATTCTAATATGTCCTTCCTGAACCCCAAAGGATCATTTGTGCATTCCCTGCAGTGAGCTCACTCTATTTTGCAGACCAGTGCTTTAGAAAACAACACGTGCTTGCATATTGTCAAGCACTAAGTTCCATATTACAGCAAAAAAATGCTTTACAGAGAGATAAGAACAAACTCGGGGGGCTGGAGTGGTGGCTCAGTGGTTTCGGCGCTTGCCTGGCAACCTTGAGGACCCAGGTTCGAACCCCAGCACCACGTACACAACTAAGTGTTGGAGCAACGAAGGCCATGTGAAAAACTAAATAAAGTTGTTTAAAAAAAATAAAAAAGAATTGTGATTCTACTAAAAAAAAAAAAAAAAAAAAAAAAAAAAAAAAAAAAAAAAAAAAAAAAAAAAAAAAAAAAAAAAAAAAAAAAAAAAAAAAAAAAAAAAAAAAAAAAAAAAAAAAAAAAAAAAAAAAAAAAAAAAAAAAAAAAAAAAAAAAAAAAAAAAAAAAAAAAAAAAAAAAAGAACAAACTCGGATTTCCAGAACTGGTCAATGACTTGAATATAACTCAGAAAACAAAATATATTCAAAAAATAGGAAAAAAAATTGCTTTGGATTCATGATATGGCCTAGAAAGAGGGAGACACAGATAACACAGTACAAAAACAGAAACGCAGAGGGGAAAGAAACACAAGAAATTTAAACACTACTTCCTTCTAGTGAAATGTTTTCCTGCCCTTCATAGGTATTTGCTGACATCTACAGGCTGTAATTTGCTAATGATTTTACTTAAGGATCCTATTGTGAATGCTTTCCAAATGTACTGAATTTTAATCGATCAATCGATCAATTAACTGATTAATCAATTAATTATTATT
Source organism: Aplodontia rufa (assembly GCA_004027875.1). Lineage (NCBI taxonomy): Eukaryota > Metazoa > Chordata > Mammalia > Rodentia > Aplodontiidae > Aplodontia > Aplodontia rufa. Next base: position 17,136 of record PVKS010002731.1, on the reverse strand, counting down.
TAATTTTTTTTGGTACTGGGGATCGAATCCATGGGCCCATTAGCATTGAGTTACAACCCAACCACCCCCAACTCCTTAAAATTTTACTTTGAGACAAGATCTCCCTAAGTTGCCCAGCCTGACCTTGAACTTGTACTCTTCCTGCCTCAGCTTTCTGAGTAGCTGGAATGACAGGCGTGTGCCATTGTGAAAGGCAAATGTAGTGAATTTTAAAAATCATTTAAGTAAAACAAATAGTTTAAATTAATAATTAAAAAATTGTTTTTTGGTAACAGGGATTGAACCAAGAGGCACTTAACCACTGAGTCACAGCCCCAGCCCTTTTAATTTTTTTTCTTTTTTCTTTTGAGATAGAGTCTTTCTAAGTTGCTCAGGGCCTTGCTAAGTTGCTGAGTCTGGCTTTGAACTTGTGATCCTTCTGACTCAGCCTCCCAGCTGCTGGGATATAGATCAGCGCTACTGTGCTTGGTTTATTTTTTATTTTGGGACAAGGTCTCACTAAGTCGCTGAGGCTGGCCTTGAATTTGCTGGCCTTGACCTTGAGATCCTTCTGCCTCAAACTCCTGAGCTTCTGGGATTACAGGTGTGTGTACCACTGTGTTAGGCTACCAGTGCCTTTTTTTTTTTTTAAAGAGAGGGACAGAAAGAGAGAGAGAGAGAGAATCAGTTTTATTTAGTTTTTCATGTGGCTTTCGTTGCTTGGACACTTCATTATATACATGGTGCTGGGGTTCAAACTTTCGTCCTTGTGCATGCCAGGCAAGCCCTGTAACCAACAGCAACTGCTCTGGTCCTATTAGTGCCTTTTGATGTTGGAAGTTTCTCATTATTGCTTTACGGATTGACTGTGTTCCTGAAAAGGTCAAATTGTATTTTAAAACTCAATCATCAAACACCAAAACCTCCCGAAATAAGCCAGTTGCTAAATGGGAAAATTATCTTCTTGAAAGAAGAAATACAAATGACCAACAAATATACGAAAAAAAGTTCAACATCATTAGCAACCAGGGAAATGTAAATCAAAACTACACCAAGATTTTTTCTCACGCTGGTCAGAATGGCAATCATGAAGAATACAAACAATAAGAAATGCTGGAAAGGATACGGAGAAAAAGGAACACTTTTACACTGTTGCTGGGATTGTAAATTAGTCCAACCACTATGGAAATCAGTATGGACATCTTCAAAAGAGTATGAATGGAGCCACATGACCCAGCTCTTCCACTCCTTGGTATTTATCCTAAGGAATTCAAGTCATCATACTAATAGTGATACATGCTTACATATGTTTATAGCAGCACAATGCACAATAGCCAAGCTATGGAACTAGCCCTGGTGTCCATCATCAGATGGATGGATAAAGAAAAGGTGGTTTTATTCAGCCATACAGAAAAATGAAATGATGTTCATTGCAGGAAAATGGATGGAATTTGAGAACACCAAGTGAAGTAAATCCAACTCAGAAAGTCAAGGGTTGTATGTTTTTTCTTATATGTGGAAGGTAGAGAGGAAAAAGGAAATCAAAGGTGGGGGGAATCTCATGAGAACTGAAGAGAAATCAGTAAAGGTAAAGGAAAGAGACTGGGGGCCGGAGGAGGGGCAGGAAAGGAAATACTGGGGAATGATATCGGCCAAATGATATTGTGTGCATGTATGAGTATGTAACAACAAATCCCACCATTCTGTAGAACTATAATGCACAATAAAAAATATCAGGAAAAAACCCAAACATCCATCATCAGCTTTGTGGAGAGAGACTGTATCTGCCTTGTACCTCCAGCCCCTCGCACAGCATAAGGCTCACGGTGGATGTGTGTGAAAGTCTTCTAAATGGCTGAAATGTACATGTTCAAAGGAACTCTGTGACAAACCACATAATAAAATTAAAACCAATTAAAAGTTGGTAAAATATAATTTCAGCGAAACAGAATGGCTCATAAATGGACAAACCATCCTTTAAGGAAGCCAGTGGGGAGGTGTGAGTTGCATGGGTTTGTACAGATTTCCATCTGGAAGACAGTTCACACAGTCTCATACCCTCTTATTACTGATGCAGAAGAGCTGGAGCTTAAACAAACCAGAAAAATCTTGCCCAAGGCTACATCATTACTTAGGAGCAGTTATTTTAATATGTAACAAATTATATGTGATCTGTCTTACAAAGGGATTATTATAGGTTTTCTCTATTTAAAAACTGTTCAAGCTCTTGCTTGCTTTCTGCAGCAGCAGAATACATATAGCTAGTTAATATTTTGTTAAAACTTTACATTATAATGCTTAAGGATTCTCAAATGTTTAGTGAAAAATATTAAAAATGTGTGCTACAGTTTTGATCTTAATTGTCCCTGAAGGGCCCTTGTGGTAAAGGCTTAGTTCCCAACTTGGAGGTAGTGGGAGGAGGTGGAATCTTTAAGGGGTGGGGCCTAGTGAGAGGTCTTCAGGTCTTTGGAGGTGTGTCCTTGAAGAGGATAGTGGAAGACCAGCCCCTTTCTTGTGCTCTTGCTTGCTTCCTGGTGGTGAAGTGAATGGTTTTTGCTTTGCCATGTGTGCTTGTGTGTGCCACAGGCCTAAAGTAATGGGGCCAACTGATCACGGACTGAAACTTCTAAAACTGTGAGCCAAATAAATCTTTTCTTTGTAAGTTGATTATCTTGATTTTTTGTTATAGTGATAGAAAGTTGACTAAGCACAGTGAATTTAAAATCTTCATCAGGACTGGAGTGGTGGCTCAGCAGTTGGAGTGCTTGCCTGGCATGCTTGAGGACCCAGGTTCAAACCCCAGCACCACATACACAACTAAGTGTCAGAGAAACAAAGGCCAGATGGAAAAATGAATAAAATTGATTCTCTCTCTTTCTCTCACTGTCTCCCTCTCTCTTAAAAACTAAATAAGTAAAATCTTCATCAGAAAATCCTGGCGTTTCTTTAATTTTCTTTTTGGCTTCTAATTTAGTGTCTTTGTTTTTCATTCAGTTTGAGATATTCTTGGTTATTGATTTGACAAATGATTTCTCCTTGAAACCTGGATATTTCATTAAGGTATAAGGTTCTAGATCTTATTTAAATTTTAGCTGGCTTCTTCTGACAGCACTCTGGCAGAGTGGTGGGTGAACCTCATCACTGCCAGGTGTGGGTAGAAGTCCAGGTTCTCCACTCAGCCTCCACTGACGCCCCGATCAGTCCTCATTATTGCTGAGTGGGGGGTAGGAATTCTGAATCCTCTGCTAGGTGTCCACTGATACCTCCTGTCTGGTTAGGGTAGGAGTGCCATTACTATTCTTCATGTGACCTCCACTGACACCAAGCTAGGAGGGTGAGTGGAGGGGTAGGGAGTAGAGGCAGGGGTGGTTGCCTGAGTAGCTCATGGTAGTGATGAAAATCCTGACTCCACTGGGCATTGTCTGGAAGCACCCAGAGGGGAAAGAGGAGTGCCTCGTTACTGCTGGATGTGGGTGGAAGTCTGATCCCCAATGACACTGCAGGAGGCCGTGAGAGTGGATGAACATCCTGACTCCCTAGTCATTTTCTCTTGTGTCACCCTGGTGTGTGTGTGTGTGTGTGTGCGTGCGTGCGTGTGTGTTTTGGGTGCCTCATTGCTGCCTGGTGAAGGTGGAAGTCTAGATCTTTGCTTGGTATTTGTTGATGAGTTTGGAATCACAGATTTTTTTTCCTTGTTGGCTGGGTAGAGCAGTTATTGTCTAAAACTAAAACTATTTTCTGCTTTTTTTTTTTTAATTTCAGGAACTGAACCCAGAGTGATTTAACCATTGAGCAATATCCTCAGGCTTTTTAAAAAATTTTTTGTTTCATTTTCAGACACGGACTCTCTAAGCTGCTTAGGGCCTCACCAAGTTACTGAGGCTGGCTTTGAACTTGTGATCTTCCTGCCTCAGTCTTCTGGGCTGCTGGGGTTATAGGCATGTGACCCTGTGCCTGGCCAAAAATAATTGTGTCGATATGCTGCTCTTTTTTCCTCCCCTCTATGGCTATGGATGTATCTGGGTTTCTGGCTTCTTTAGTTCAAGTCTGAGATATATAAAGCAAATGGGGAACTCACTGTCATTTGGTTCTTTGGGTCCTGAAGTCCTTAACCAGTATGCTTCTCCACACCTTTCACAGTCTTTTGATGTTTGTTTTATATATAATGTTGAGGGTCTTAGTTTTATTCAGTAGGAGGTAAAGAAAAGTACACCTCTCCTAACTCTTGGAAGCAGAAAAAAAAATTTTTTTTTATACCAGGGGTTAAACCCAGGGAGCTTAAACACTGAGCCACATCTCCAGTCCTTTTTATTTTTTATTTTAAGGCAAGGTCTCACTAAGTTGCTCAGAGCTTCACTAAATTGCTGGGTGTGCACCACTGTGCCCAGCTTAAGTGTTGAAATTTTAGTGATAAAACTTTTCCACCATTTAAAAATGTGTGCAAGATTTGATGCACTCCATCATCTCACTCACAGACATAAGCAGACATTTTGTGTTATTTCTCTTTTCTCAATTTCATACTCAACTTGCCTATGAAAATTTTATCTTCAATTTATACTAGCAATTAATTTTAGTTGATTGACATATCATACTTCTCTGCAAAAAATTTAAGATTTTTAAAATTAAGAGTTGAGTAGCTTTATCATCATAAATGTGTATAAAATAACAAGATGCTATGATTGTAAATCATTGTTATGCCCACATTGCTCACACCACAGTCTCTTGATTCTACTATATTATGCTAACAAATACAATTGAATATGTATATGTATGTATAAGATTGTGACTTTTACAGAATTAAATGATTGCATACATAATATTTGACTTCTCAGGGGGTAAACAGTATGCTACATTGTTGGTTGTCTCCCTAGATCCCTCCCTGTCTTCCCTCCCTCTCCCATCCCTCTAACTCTCCTTCCACTCTCTCCCTACCCCCATGACTATGGTTCCCCTAGATTATGTGTTGCTATGCCCTTGGTGGGTCAAATACATGAGTCTGACTACCTTTCACTGATGCCTGGGTTTAGCTCCAGCCTCCACAAAGTAGTGAAAATATTCGACCCTTGACTCTCTGGATTTGGCTAACTTCACCTAGCGTGATTTCTTCTGTTGCCATTCATTTACCTTCAAAGGCCACAATATCATTATTTCTAATAGCTGAGTGGAATATATATATATATATACCACAGCTTTTGGATCCATTCATCCAGTGAGGGGCGCCTGGTTTAGCTATTATAAATTGAACTGCTATGAACATTGATTTTGCTGTGTTGCTGTAATGTGCTGATTCTAACTCCTCTGGGAAAATACCCAGAAGAGAGATAGCTGGGTTGTATGGTGGATCCACCCTTAATTTTTTTGAGGAATCTTCATACTGCTTTCCAGAGTGGCTGTACATACAGTCCGCAATTCCAACAACAGTGTGCTAGTGTTCCTATCTTCCCACAACCCCTCCAGCATCTGTTACTGCTTGTATTCATCATCTTTGCCAGTCTGACTGGAGTGATTTGAAATCTTGAGGTAGTTTTGATTTGCATTTCTCTGATTAGTAGTGATTTAGAACACTTTCTCATGTATTCATTGTCTTGCTCAATGTCCTCTGTTGAGAAGTTTCTGTTTAGCTCTCTAGCCCATTTATTGATTGGCTTCTTAGTGTTTTTGATTTTAAGTTTTTTGAGTACTTTGTAAATTTTGGATATTAATCTCCTGTCAGAGGAATCAGAGGTCATGATTCTCTCCCACTCTGCAGGTTGTCTCTTGACAATTTTGACTAACTCCTTGTCTGATCATAAGCTTTTTAGTTTAATAGTATCCCACTCATTGATTTTTAACTTTATTTCTTTCGTTTTAGGAGTCTTGTCGAGAAAGTCTTTGCCTACTCCCATATGCTGCAGTGTTGGTACTAATTTTTCTTCTAGCAGTTGTATGGTAGCTGGTATAATTCCTAGTTTCTGGATCCATTTTGATTTGATTTTTTTTGTACAAGGTGAAATATAAGGATCTAATTTCACCTTCCTGCATTTGCTGGTCCAGTTTGTCCAGCACCATTTGTTGCTGTCATCCCTCCATGTAATTTTTGACACTCCTTTGTCAAAGATCAGTTGCTTAAAGATTTGTGGGTTTGTTTCAGAGTCTGCTATTCTATTTCATTGGTCTTCATTCCTATTTTGATACCAATACCATGCTGTTGTAGTTAATACAGCTCTATAGTGTAGTTTTAGATCTGGTATCGTGAATCCACCTGTTTTGCCTGTCTTGCTTAGTAATGTTTTGGCTATTCTGGGTTTCTCATTGTTCCAAATGAATTTGAGAATGACTTTTTCTATATTTGTAAAGAATTACATTGGTATTTTGATGGGGAATGTATTAAATCTGTATAGTGCTTTTGGCACAATGGCCATTTTAATTATATTAATTTTGCCTAACCAAGAGCGTAAAACATCTTTCCATCATCTCAGGTCTTCTTCAATTTCTGTCTTCAACATTCGATAATTTTCATTGAGGAATTTTTTTTTTACTTCTCGTATTAGTGTAATTCCCAAGTATTTTATTCTGTTTGAGGATACTGTGAATGGGATCAATTTCTTGATGTCTTCTTCTTCCTTATTATTGTTGGCATGCAGGAAAGCTATTGATTTATGGGTATTGATCTCGTAGGCTGCCACTTTGCTAAATCTGTTTGTAAGCTTAAGCAGTTTTCTGGTGGAGTTTTTTGGATCTTCCAGATCCAGATATAGGATCATGTCATCAGCAACATCAGGGATAGTTTAACTTCCTCTCTTCCTATTCTTATTCCTTCGATTTCCTTTTCTTGCCTGATGGCTCCAGCTGGCTTTGTTTTGTTCCCAAGTTTAGTGGAAATGCTCTCACCTTTTCTCTGTTTAGTATTATACTCGCTGATGGTTTGGCATATATGGCCTTTATAAAGTTAGGATAAGTTCTTCTGATCCCTATCTTCTCTAGAGTTTTGAGAATAAATGTGTGCTGGATTTTATTGAAGGCCTTTTCTGCATCAATTGAGATGATCATATGGTCTTTGTTCTTAATTCTGTTAGGTGATGAATCACATTTATTTATTTGCCTATATTTAACCAGCCTTGCATAACTGGAATGAAGCCCACTTGATCATGATGAACTTCTTAATGGGTTTTTGATTGCAGCTTGCTAGAACTTTATTAAGGATTTTTACATCAATGTTCACCAGGGATATTAGTCTGTAGTTTCCTGTTTTTGCTGTGTCTTTGTTGGGCTTTGATATCACAGTTGTGGTTGCTTCATAAGAAGTGTTTGGGAGAGTCCCCTTATTTTCAAGTTCCTGGAATAGTTTAATAAGGAGAGGTGTTGGCTCCTCCCTATAGGTGTGTTAAACTCAGCAGCCATCTGGTCTTGGGCTTTTCTTGTTTGGAAGGCTTTAATTGCTATATGAATTTCAGGGCCTGTTGTTGGGCCATTTAGTATTTCAGTATCATCCTTTGTCAATTTGGGGATATTTGTCTAGAAAGTTGTTCATGTCTTCCAAGTTATCTAATTTAGAGGAGTATAGTTTTTCAAAATATGTTATGATAATCTAATTTTCCTAGGGTCTTTGGTAATCACTCCCATTTCATTGGAGATTTTGTTGATTTGTCTTGATTCTATTAGTGAGATTTGCTAGAGGTCTATCAATTTTATTTATTTTTTCAAAGAACCAGCTCTTTGTTTCATCAATTATTTTTATTGTTTTTTTTTGTTGTTGTTCTTAATTTCATTGATTTCTGCTCTGATTTTGATTATTTCCTGTTTTCTGCTGGCTTTTGGATAAGATTGTTCTTCCTTTTGTAGGGGTGTAAGATGGAGCATAAGCTTATTTATTTGAGATCTTTCCTTGTTTTTAATGTAGGCAGTCTGTGCTATAAAATTTCCCCTTAAGAATGATTTTAGGCTGTCCCAAAGGTTTCAATATGTTGTGTTTTCATTCTCATTCTCTTCCAAAAATTTCTTGATTTCTGCTCTGTCTTCTTGGATCCATTCTTCATTCAGTAGGGTAAAGTTCAATCTCCATGTATATGTGTGTTTTCTTTTATGATTTAATCCTGCAGTTACTAGGGTCATGGTGTCATTGTCTGATAAGATACATGGAATGATATCTTTTTTTTTATAGTTGCTGAGATTTTTTGTGAACTAGAATATGGTCTATTTGGAGAAGAATCCATGCACTGCTGAGAAGAAGGTATACTCAGCCAATTCGGGGTGGAATATTCTATAGATATCTGTTAAGTCCATTTGATTTATGAGTTATTTAGACTGGTGATCTTTCATTGTTTTTTTCTTTGATGATCTGATAATTGGTGATAGAGGAGTATTAAAGTCTCCCAGTATAATCATGTTGAGGTCCACACGTGGTCTTATGTCACAGAGTAATTTTTCCACATATTTGGTAGCATTCATGCTTGGAGAGTGTATATTTACTATGGTTATATCATCCTGTTGTATTGTTCCCTTTGCTAGGTGTAGTAGCCTTCTTTATCTCTTTTGATTAACTTATGTTTGAAGTCCACTTTGTTGGATGTAAGAATTGCAACTCCAGCTTGCTTTCTTGGGCTGTATGCCTGGTAGATTGTTTTTCATCCTTTCACCCTCAATCTGTGGATGTCATTGGCTGTAAGTTGGGTCTCCTGTCAGCAGCATACTGTGTCTTTTGATTGGTGCATTGAGACCATTCACATTCAGTGTTAAGATAGTTATGTGGCTGTGATTCATAGTCATCATTATTTATTAGTGAGTTCTGTGCTTTCTTGGATGTCTTTTGATAGCATGCTCTTTTATTGAATTTCCTCTGTGGGTTTTGAGGAATGTTTGCTTGTTCTATCTGGAGTTTATCTCTGAGGATTCTTTGTAATGCTGGTTTTCTATTCATGAGTGCTGCAAGTTTGATTATCATGAAATGTTCTTATTTCCCCATTAAATTTGAAGCTGAGTTTTGCTGGGTATAGTATTCTTGGCTACATGTTGTGGTCTTTAAGGGATTGAAAGCTCTCCTTCAAAAATCTTCTTGCTTCTAGAGTCTGAACTTAAAAGTCAGATTTGATCTTTATTGGCTTGCCTCTGAATGTGATTTGGCATTTTTTCTTTGTTGCTCTTAATATTCTTTCTTTGATATCTCTGTTATACATTTTGAATATGATGTGTCTCAGCAAACTTTTCATTTGATTAGGCCTATGGGGGGGGGTCCTATAAGCTTCCTGGATGAGCATTTCAGACTCTGTTTTGATATGGGACTTTTTTTCTTTAACTATTTCATTGAGAATATTATTTATACCTTTTGTTTGTGTTTCAATTTCTCCTGTATCCCAGTTACTCTTATATTGTTTCTTCTGATTTCATCCCAGACATTTTGAAAATCTTGCTCGTGTTCTGTGAGTTTTCTTTTCTCTTTGGTCATCTGTGTGCTCAAGCTTATTCAGTCTATCTTCACTGTCAAATTTCTTTCTTCCAGAGCTGAGGTTATGTTTCTATAGAGGTTAGTTTATTATTAAATTCTTCCATTGTTGTTCTGAGGTGATTGACAGAAGATTTTAGCTACGTTACTTCCTTTTTCAGTATGTCTATTTCTTTGATAATAGAGTTTTTCATCTCTTGAGTTTTCTCACTTAGTCCCTTCATTAATTCTTCTTTTAGTTCATTGTTTCTTTTAGTAATCAGATCACTGATAATTACTTCTGGGTTTTCATCTTGCTCTTTTTCTGTTTGTTCCTTGGCTGGGGAGTTGTGAGCTTGAGGTGGAACTTTTCTATTTTGATTCCTCAATTCAATAATTTTCTTCTGGATCTTTGAATATAGTTTCTCTGTGGTGAAAGTAGGCAGATCAGGAGGTAATTCTCCTTTGCATGTCCAAGAGTCAGGTCAGACACCACCCCTCTGATGACCACTTTCTTCCAGAAAGCTGCTTCAGCCTGTAACCTCATTTGGCTGTGCCTTACGTATCTAGGCCCCAGAGCATTGATTTGAAATCTGTTTGGGGTACATTGCAGCCTGCTGGTTTGTATGTGCACAGCTGGGGTGCTTTGGTGGGTCCTGATGTCTTATGTTTGGACTGAATGGGGCCCCTCCACACAGTGACAGGACCTGGGATCTTTGGCAGTGGGTATGGGCCCCATGTATCTGAACCTGGCTGGAATGGGCTGCATCTAGGTGGCTATGTGTGGAGAGGATGGATGTTTTGGGACTGGGGGCTTACTGTGCTTGAAAGTCCTGGTCTTGAGGCCTGATTCCACTAGCACAGAGGCTCCTGGGTTTGACTCTGGCAGGTTCCTATTTGGGGGTGCCCTGTGTAGCTGAAGGCCCTGGAGTTAAGGCTTCTGTAGGTATGCAGAGGACTGCTGGGGTTGGCTCTGGTGGCGCTCCTGGGTGGGTGTGGCCTGGCAACTGCAGACAAAGCTCTAAATTTATGATTTTTGGGGTCATAATGTTCTTTTCTTTCTTTCTTTTTCTTTTTTTTAAAAACAACTTTATTTAGTTTTTCACACAGACTTAGCTGCTCCAACACTCAGTTGTGTACGTGGTGCTGGGGTTTGAACCCGGGTCCTCGTGCTTGCCAGGCAAGCGCCAAAACCACTGAGCCACCACTCCAGCCCCTGTTCTTTTCTTTTAAAAAGCATTCTTTTTTTTTTTTTTTTAAGAGAAAGAGAGGAACAGTGAGAGAGAGAGGGGAGAGAGAAGAAGAAGAAGAAGAAGAAGAAGAAGAAGAAGAAGAAGAAGAAGAGAGAAACAATTTTTATTTAGTTTTTCATGTGACTTTTATTCCTCTGATGTTTTGTTGTGTATTTGGTGCTGGGTTTGAACTTGCATACTTGCACATGCGAGGCAAGCACTGTAACTGCTGAGTCACCACTCCAGCCCCTGTGGTCATAATGTTCTATGAGCTAAAATGTTTTCTTTTGTTTGACTTTTTTTTTTTTTTCAAGATGGTGGCACATGCCTATAATGCCAATGACTTGGCTGAGGTTGGAAGATAGTAAGTGCAGAGAGCCTGACAACCTGGCAGGATCCTGTCTGAAAAAATAGGATGTTTTTCAGATGAGGGTATAGCTCAGATGGAGAGCACTTGCCTATTGTGTAGGAGGTGCTGGATTCAAACCCTAGCACCTATGAACAGTGGTAAAGTGCCCCAGGTTTTATCCTGCAGCCTGCACAAAATGTTCAGACTGGGGGTGTGGCTTGTCGAGCCTTGCCTTGTATGCATGAGGACCTGGATACAATCCCCAGCCTCCCACGAAAGTTCATCTAGAGATACACCTGGGGTGATTCGCCCCAGGAATGACGTGGACTCAGGAGGCTGAGGCTGGGGGATCCCAAGTTAAAGGCCAGGCTCAGCAACTTAGCAAGACCCTGTCCCAAAAGAAAAAGGACTGGGGATATGGTTCAGTGGTAGAACATCCGTGGGTTCAATCCTCAGTACTGGGGAAACAACAACAAAGCGAAAAACAAAGAAAGAAAGAAACAAACAAAAACCCCACAGAGGCCTGAGCTTGTCTCAGGGGTGGATCTCTGGCATAACAGTCAAGGTCCTAAGTTCAATTCCAACAAGATAAAAAAAAAACTTAACTCCTGCTGGGCGTGGTGGCACATGCCTGACATCCCAGGGGTTTAGGAGGCCGAGACAGAAGGATTGCAAGTTCAAAGCCAGCCTCAGTTACTTAGCAAGGCCCTAGCAACTTGACCAGACTCTGTCTCAAAATAAATAAATAAATAAAAAAGGTGGGGGTTGGACTGGGGTTGTGGCTTAGTGGTTAAGTGCCCCTGGCTTCAATCCCTGATACAAAAAAATAAAGACAAAAACAAAAAAATTCATCCTTAGCAACCCAGCAAGGCCCTAAGAAACTTAGTGAGACACTGTCTTAAAAAAGAAATGCAGAGGATGTGATGACTCAGGGGCTGAGCACCTCTGGGTTCAATATCTGGTATTAAAAAGAAGGAAAAAACGAATCAGCTTACTGTGGGGATGGGGAGCCTGGATTTTTTTATAGGGCTGAAGAGCAGGGTAGAAGTTGAGGAAATCCGGAAGTATGGATGCTGCAGGCAAAAGGCAAACAAGCTCTCAGGATTATTGCATTTAGGAAGAGTATACGATAGAGAAAAACAAATTTATTAAACATTTTGACAAATATCATAAGAAGCAAAATTATATCAGCAATGAGTCTGTTAAGGAGATACTTGGGGATTTTTATAGTAATTTTAATGTATCTGTGGATAAATAATAGTTATTTCTAGAATGAGACAGTTTAGAATCAGTTTTATTTTATTTTTGAACCAGGGATTGATCTCAGGGGTGCTCAACCGCTGAACTACATCCACAGCCCTTTTTATTTTTTGTTTTGAGATAGGGTCTCACTAAGTTGTTTAGGGCCTTACCAAGTTACTGAGGCTGGCTTTGAACTTGTGATCCTCCTTTTTTTTTTTTTATTAAGAAATTTATTTGTTGGGGCTGGAGCAGTGGCTCAGTGGTTACAGTGCTTGCCTAGCATGCACGAGGACCCGGGTTCAAACCCAGCACCACGTACACAATGAAATGTCAGAGCAATGAAAGCCACATGAAAAACTAAATAAAATTGATTCTCTCTTTCTCTCTCTCACTGTCCCTCTCTCTTAAAAAAAAAAAAGAAAGAAATTTGTTAAACAATCAAACATGCTTCCAATAAAACAATATAATACAAACATATTCTGAAAATTAGATTTACCCCTAGAGTCCCCCCAATTACCCACCCTTATCCCTCCCCCACTCCTTCCTAATATATCTCTATGAATGCCTTAGGTTGTGTGTCACTACACCTTTTCAGGGTTTAATACATGAGAGTTGACCTCCTTTCTCAATGGCAGGGTCTAGCTCCAGCCTCCACAGATGAGTGAAGACATTCGACCCTTGGTTCTCTGGGTTATGCTGATTTCACTCGACATGATTTCTTTCATAGCTATCCATTTACCTTCAAAGGCTGCAATATCATTGTTTCTAACTGGTGAGTAGAACTCCATGGTATACATGTACCAGAGCTTTTGGATCCATTCATCCAGTGAGGGACATCTGGGTAGTTTCCATAATTTAGCTATTGTAAATTGAGCTGCTATGAACATTGATTTTGCTGTTGTTGCTGTAATGTGCTGATTCTAAATCCCCTGGAAAAATACCCAGGAAAGGAATAGCTGGTGATCCTCCTCCTTTAGCCTCCTTCTTTAGCTGGGATTGTAGATAAGCAGCACCATGCACAGCTAGAATCAGCTTTATAATTTTATTATGGTATTTAAGGTGTACAAATGATTTATGGGATACATATAGACAGTAAGATGGTTATTATAGTGAGGCACATTAACATTCATCATCCCTCATAGTTATTCTTTTTTGTGTGATAAGAGCAGCTAAAACTAATTTAGCAGTAAATTAGCATCAGTTTATTTTGAATTATACTTTTGTATACATAAGCATTTAGAAACTTTGTGCATACAAATAAGATGGGAATAAATGGAATTTTGTTATAGCAGTTTTTCTTAATTATTTCAATTTGTGCAGGATTTTATTTCCTAAATCATGGTGTACTATCACCAAAAATTATTATAAATGATGTAATAGCTGACAACTTGAATAGGCCCTCTATTTTCCCAAGAAGAAGAAAACTGGAAAACACCTGAGTTACAAAAAGAATTTGTTCCCCTTCATTAGACTCATTCTTTGAGTCAATTTGTGGGAGCAAGCCTAAAACTAAAAATATGTGTTTAATCTAATTAAACTATCACAAGAGCTGCTTTAAGAAGCTGTTAACTCATGAACTTGAGAAAATGCTGCCAGGCATTTGACTTAGTTTCTCACGCTCTACAAAATTTAAAAATTTTACCTCTTTGGAAAAATTCTCATGTCAGTAATGATTATGTTGCTTTACAGTCTCAAATGATTTTGCAATTTTGGAATAATTACATTGGGTTAATTAATAAGTGATTTTAATTATTTGCAAAATTCTCCAAAGAAATCATTTATATGGAGGAAAAAATATTGGTTTATCAACTGTTTTTTAAATATATATACTCTTGTCCATACTGACTTTTGGCAAAACTCAAATTAAGATGGTAAATTAAATGTGATATGTATATTAGTGGATTGCACTCATAGGGTTAATTGTATTTTAGAACTAAATCGAAAGTTTTGCCATTCAACTACATGCGTATTTCTGCAGGTTTAAAATGCACCCATAATGCTAGGGGTGTAGTTTAGTGGTAAAGCACTTGTTTAGCACGCAGGAAGCCCTGGGTTCAAACTCTAGCACCACAAAACAACAACCAGCACCAAAACAAAAACCATAAAGAAAAACAACAAAACCCCCACAAGATAATGAGTTAAAGTTAATAAGAAAAAAAAAAAAAAAAGAAGAGGCTTTTTACTTCAAAATTGGCCTTGGAATATTCATTGCATTCTTAGAGGTAGAAAAGTTGTTTTTCCCCTCTTTTAAGTGTAATCTCTCCAGTTAAACAGTTTTTTTTAGCAGAATATTTTCAATATCTTGCTAACTATTACTGCTTTGTGCTCAAATTGCTTTTGTTAAATAATTTAAAAAACAAAAAACAAAAACTTTTTCTTCTAAAAAAATAGAATCAACACTCCACCATATTGGTGTAGGGCACTGACTTCCTCAATAAGATTCCCATAGTGAAAGAATTAAAGCCAAGAATCAATGAGTGGGATTCCATCATACTAAGAAGCTTCTGCACAGCAAAGGAATTAGTCAAGAGTATCAAGAGAGAACCTACAGAAAGGTATGTTCACGGCCTACTACACGTCTGATAAGGGATTAATATCCAGAATATACAAAAAAACTCAAAAAGCTTAATACCAAATCCACAAACAGTCCAATCAGTAAATGGCCCATGGAACTAAACAGAATGCTCTCAACAGAAGAAGTTCAAAAAGCAAATAAATATATGAGACAGGGTTGCATTACTAGCAATCAGAGAAATGCAAATCAAGACAAATTAAGATTTCACTTCACTCCAGTCAGATAGCAAAGATGAAGAATACAAATAATAACAGATGCCGGAGGGGTTGTTGGGAGAAAGGAACACATGTACACTGTTGGTGGAACTGCAGACTAATACAGTCACTATGGAAAGCAATGGGAGACTCCTCAAAAATTAAGGATGGGAAGCTGGAGTGGTGGTGGAGTGGTTGGAGTGCTTGCCTGGAATGTATGAGGACCCGGGTTTAAACCCCAGCACCACATACACAACTAAGTGTTGGAGAAACAAAGGCCAGATGGAAAAAGAAATAAAACTTATTCTATCTCTCTCTCTCCCTCTTAAAAAAAATTAGGGATAGAACCACTGTACAACCCAGCTACTCCACTCCTGGATATTTCCCCAGAAGAGCTAGAATCAGCATATTACAAAGACACAGCAACATCTATGCTTATGGCAGCTCAATTTACAATACCTAAATTACGGAATCAACCCAGATGTGCCTCACTTGGATGAATGGATCTAAAACCTATGTTCTGCGCGCGCGCACACACACACACACACACACACACAATGGAGTTCTACTCAGCTATTAGAAAGAACAATATCATAGCTTTTGCAGGTAATAGATAAAAATGGAAAAGATCGTGCTGAGTGTAGCCAAACCCAGAGACTTAAGGGTAGAACGTTTTTCCTTATTTGCATAAGCTAGAGCAAAAAAAAAGATAGGGTGACAGACAAGTTTATTTACTGGACACACCAAATTTGCAGTATCTCATAATCTGGGGAAACTATACCTGTGGGGAAGTGGAGAGGGCTGGGGGAGGAGAGAGGGAGGGTGGCTAGAGAGGGACAAAGAGGTTATTAATTCTGTATGGTACACTTGTCTTCTCAGAGAAACCAAATATTACTCACACAGACATTTAAAACTTGAAAATGCAGAAATCAATATTCATGTACATAGACATATATGTGTAATAGGGGGCACCACATTGGAGACAAGGGAATGGGGAGTGGGCTAAGTGGGGGAGATACTGGATAAGGATTGGGCTCAAGTTACTTTGTTGTTATGTATGCATATTATGAATGTAGAGCAACAAATTCCTCCAATAAGTAATATCATGCTGAATAATAAAAATCCTCTTTCTTCTGAGAAAGCAAAAATGTCTAGTAATTAACATTACCTTCTTTATGTTTATTTTATTTTATTTTTTTGGTACCATGGATTGAACCAAGTGACACTTAACCACTGAGCCACAATCCCCAACCCTTTAAAAAATTTTTTTTATTTTTGAACAACCATACAAGTTTTTAACAAAATAATATAAAATGTGTATATATTGTGGATATTGCAATTACCCCCAGGAGTGCCCCCCCAATTACCCTCCCTTATCCCACCCTTCCCCTTCCCACAATATCTCTAAAAAAAGTATTAGGTTGTAAAACATTACATCTTATCTGGATTTAACACATACTAATAGACCAGCTTTCTCACTGTCCAGGGTCTAGTCCCCACCTCCACAGATGAGTGGAGACAATCCACCCTTAGTTCTCTGGGTTAAGCTGATTTTACTCAGCATGATCTCTTCCATAGCCATCCATTTACCTTCAAAGGCTGCAATATCATTGTTTCTAATTGCTGTGTAATATTCCATGGTATAAATGTACCACAGTTTTTGGATCCATTCATACAGTGAAGGACATCTGGGTTGTTTCCATAGCCTAGCAATAGTAAATTGTGCTGCTATGAACACAGATATTGCTGTGTCACTATAATGTGCTGATTCTAAGTCCCCTGGAAAGATACCCAGGAGTGGAATCGCAGGGTCATATGGTGGACTCATCCCTAGTTTTTTGAGGATTCTCCACACTGCTTCCCAGAGGGGTTGTACCAGTCTGCAGCTCCACCAACAGTGTGTTAGTGTGCCTATTTCTCCACAGCCCCTCCAGCATCTATTATTGTTTATTTTCTTCATCTTTGCCAATCTGACTGGTGTAAGGTGATATCTTAATGTGGTTTTCATTTGCATTTCTCTGATTACTAGAGATTTAGAGCACTTTCTCATGTATTCATTGGCTTGATCAATGTCCTCTGGTGAGAAGTCTCTATTTAGCTCTTTGGCCCATTTATCAATTGGGCTGTTAGTGTTTTTGTAGTTGACATTTTTGAGGATTTTGTAGATT
>PVKS010002730.1:74923-113887 GCA_004027875.1 Aplodontia rufa | reverse complement strand
TGATGTGTCTTTGTGGGGTTTCAGTATCAGGGTTATGGTTGCCTCATAAAAAGTGTTTAGGAGAGTTTCCTCTTTCTCAATTTCTTGGAATAGCTTCATAAGGAGAGGTGTTAGTTCGCCTTCAAAGGTGTGGTAAAACTCTGCAGAGAATCCATCAGGTCCTGGGCTTTTCTTCTTTGGAAGACTTTTAATTGCTGTATGGATTTCGGTGCCTGTTATTGGGCTGTTTAGGATTTCAGTTTCATCCTCTATCAATTTGGGGATGTTGCATGTGTCAAGAAAGTTGTCTATGTCATCCAGATTATCTGATTTAGAGGAGTATAGTTTTTTCAAAATATGTTCTGATAATCTGTTTGATTTCAAGGGGGTCAGTGGTGATCACCCCCTTTTCATTGGTGATTTTGTTGATTTGCTTTGATTCTCTCCTTCTTTTAGTAGCTAGAGGTCTGTCAATTTTATTTATTTTTTTCAAAGAACCAGCTCTTTGTTTCGTCAATTCTTTTTCATTGTTTTTTTTCTGTTCTCCATTTCATTGATTTCAGCTTTGATCTTAATTATTTCCTGTGTTCCGCTGGCTTTAGGATTAGACTGTTCTTCCTTTTAGAGATTTGAGTTGGAACATAAGCTTATTAGGGATCCCTCCTGATTCTTAATGTGGACACTCAGTGCCATTAATTTTCCCCTTAAGAATGCTTTCATGCTGTTCCAGAGGTTTTGATATGGTTTGTCTTCATTCTCATTCTCTTCCAAGAATTCCTTAATTGCTGTTCTCATGTCTTCTTGGATCCATTCTTCATTAATAGGGTGTTATTCAATCTCCACATATATGCATGTTTTTTGCTGTTAATTATTAGGGTCATGGCATCATGGTCTGATAGATTACATGGAATAATATCTACTTTTTTATATTTGCTGAGATTTCCTTTGTGAATTAGAATATGATCTATTTTGGAGAAGGATCCATGTGCTGCTGAGAAGAAGGTATAATCTGCCAATTTGGGGTGGAATATTCTGCAGTGTCTGTTAAGTCAGTTTGATTTATAGTGTTTAGACTGGAGATCTCTTTATTGCTTCTTTGCTCTGATGATCTGTCAATTGGTGATAAAGGAGTGTTAAAGTCTCCCAGTACTATTGTGTTGAGGTCCACAAGTGGTTCTATATCTTGGAGTATTTTTTTCCACATAGTTGGGAGCATTGGTGTTTGGAGAGTATGTATTTACTACGGTTATTTCCTCCTATTGTTCCCTTTACTGGGATATAGTGGCCTTTTCTCTTCTGATTAATTTATGTTTGAAATCCACTTTGTCAGATACATGAATTGCAAGTCCAGCTTGCTTTCTTGGGCCACATGCCTGGTAGATTTTTTTCCATCCTTTCACCCTTAATCTGTGGATGTCACTGGCTGTAAGGTGGGTTTCCTGTAGGCAGCATATTGTTGGATTTTGTTTTTTAATCCAATCTGCTAGTCTGTCTTTTGATTGGTGCATTGAGACCATTCATATTAAGTGTTAGAATTGTTATGTGGTAATTGTTCATTTTGTGTTTTATTAGTAAATTCTGTGCTGTATTAGTTGTCTATTGATAGCCTGTACCTTTACTGAATTTCCTCTGTGGATTTTGACGAATATATTAGCTTGTACATGTATATGAAGTTTGTCTTTGAGAATTCTTTATAATGCTGGCTTTCTGTTCATGAATGCTGCAAGTTTGTTCTTATCATGAAAAGTTCTAATTTCCCCCTCAAATTTGAAGCTGAGTTTTGCTGGGTATAGTATTCTTGGCTGGATGCTGTGTTCCTTCAGGCATTGAAAGATCTCCTTCTAAGATCTTCTCGCTTAAAGAGTCTGAACTGAAAAGTCAGATGTGATTCTGATTCGTTTGCCTCTGAATGCGATTTGGCGTTTCTCCCTTGCCGCTTTCAATATTCTTTCCTTGATTTCCCTGTTGTACATTTTGAATATGATGTGTCTTGGTGAGCTTCTCACTTGATTAGGCCTATTGGGTAAGCTTCCTGGATAAGCATATCTGACTCTATTTTTATATGGGCAAAATTTTCAATTTCCTTGAGCATATTCCTTATCCCATTTGTTTGTGTATCAATTTCTTCCTGTATCCCAATTACTCTTAAATTATTTCTTCTCATTTCATCCCAGACATTTTAAAAGTTCTGTTCGTGTTCTGTGAGTTTTTCATTTTTGTCAACTGTGCGCTCTAGCTTGCTCAGCCTGTCCTCATTGTCAGAAGTTCTTTCTTCAAGAGCTGAGGTTCTGTTTTCTAAATTCTTCCATGGTTCCTTTCATATAATTGACTGCAGATTTTAGCTCTGTTACTTCCTTTTTGAGTATGTGTATTTCTTTGATAATAGAGTTTTTCACCTCTTCAGTCTTCTTAGTCCTTTTATTATATCTTCTTTTAGTTCACTGTTCCTTTTAGTAATCATATCATTGATTATATTTTCAAGGTTTTCATCTCAACTCCTATCTGCAGCATCCTTTTTGGGGGAGTTTTGGGTTTGAGGTGAACCTCTCCTTGTTTGATTCTTCATTTTTAAATAGCTTCTTGTGGATCTCTGAATTGAGATTTCCTGAGGGGAAAGTAGGCAGTTCCTCAGGTGGTTTTTCCTGGCAAGTCAAATGGGCAGATGAGCCACCAACTTTTTGATGATCACCTTCTTCCAGATGCTGTTTCTGCTTGGGTCTTCATGTTGCTCTGCCTTTTGGTTCCAGGCTCAAGGTTGCAAATCTGAACCTACCAAAATGAAGACCTACTTTCCAGCAGGACTCAAATAGGCCCCAAAAGGAAAGCAGGGCATCGTTAGGCAGGGGCAGCTCCAGGTGGGGAACCTCCCTAGGTTGGTCCTTAGCAGGGCTGCTCCAGTTGGGAATTCTACTGGTAGTGTCCTGAGTACCTTCCAGCAGGACTCTAACAGGCCCAGCAGGAATGTGGGGTGTTTGGTAGGCAGGGCTGATCCCAGTGGAAAACCTCCCCTGGTTGGTACTGAGCAGGGTTGCTCCGGAAGGGGGTCCTACCAGTGGTGTCCTGAGTGCCTTCAGGTGGGACTCAAACAGGCCAGTTTGTTTATTCTTAATGATATATATATGATGAAAATAGTGAAATTGTTTCAGTTAATATTGGGGATAAATGGAATAGTTTTTTAAAAAGGATATTTATATTAAAAACTATATAATATATAACTTGAAGCATGGGATCATAGATTATAATATTTATTCCAGATAGAAATTATGAATATGATACCAAGAATAGGAAACATAATTCTCAACCTGTTGGATACAACGTTACATTTTACAAATGTGCTATTCATACTACAACAATGAAATGTTATGCAAGGACATTACCTTAATCATTTCATAATTATGATCACTAGGAAGTTTAAAGAAAAATACATACTTTAGAAGGATATTTAAATAATTTCACAAATCCCAAATCATCGCCTGTAGCTAGGACCATTTTGTCACTGGTGAGGCAAGAGGCAGTTACATCTGTGACTTCTCCAATTACTGGCCAAATTCCCTCACAACATAAACCAAGCACACTTGTCCATGATGCCCAACAAATTTTTTCCACCTAAACAGAAAAAAATTGCTGTAAATTTGTAGTATTTAAATCAACAACCAAAATCTAAACATTCATCTTTGTTATTGTATGTCACAACTGAAATTAAATTTTTAATATGAAAACAAATGATTGGTTGTCTTGGTATCGAAGTTTCCCAGAGTCTACTAGTTCTTGACAAAAAATTTTAATATATTATTCAGGAAGTTCTTGTTACATATACACTATGTTTTCTAGAATTTTCATTTGTTTATTTTTTGCTCTGCTGGGGATTGAATCCAGGGCCTGGCAGATGCTAGGGAAGCACTCCACCACTGAGCTACATCCCAGCCCTCACTGTGTTCTAGATGTTGGCATACAGTGATAACAAATATTCAAGGAACAGCTAGGCACAGTGGTGCATGTCAGTAATTCCAGCGAGACATGAGGCTATTTCAAGCCCAGCTTGGACAATTCAGGAAGACTCCATCTCATAGTAAAACTTAAAGACTGGGGATGTAGGTCAGCAGTAGAGAAATCTGGGTTAAATCTTCACTATTATTAAAAAAAGAAAGGAATAATCAGGAAACACTTGTAACAATTCATGTCTAAACTTCTATTCATGTATTGTAAGTATATTATAAGTATGTTTTTCAACTAGTCATTCCTGAAAATTAAGAGCTTAGAGTCCTCCCCGCTTTTTCTTTGGTAACAGGTAATGAACCCATGGACACTTAACCACTGAGTCATATCCCCAACTGTTTTTATTTCTTATTTTGAGACAGGGTCTAACTAAGTTGCTTAGGGTCTCAATAAGTTGCTCAGGCTGGCTTTGAACCTGTGATTCTTCTGTCTCAACCTTCTGAGCTGCTGGGATTACAGTGTGTGTGCCACCCCACCTAGCTGAGTTCCTCCTTTTTTAAAGCTACTTTCATATAAAATTTGTTAAGCATCTCTTGATAGGTCATGCAAAAAAAAAAATCAGGCAAAAAAACTCAAACACATTTAAAAAGTGTTTTTAACAAGGAAAACTCTGCTAACAAGCATCACAGACATATGGGTTCCAAAGATGTGGCAGACTTCAGATCAGAAGGCATGTGGCCTCTTTGCTAGTAGATGCTTCTTGTCCTTTTAGGAAAGGGATTTAAATATAGCTAGAATACCAGTGATTTATTCTTCTACTTAAAACAGCATCTCTTCCTTTATCCATCTATGCATTCTAGCCCAATAAAATAAACTCACCCAAATAATATCCATCCTTTGAATAATGTGAGTACAAGCTTCACAGGTAACTAAATGATGGAAATTAGCCATAGTTTTCCAACCACTCTTACTCATGTGAACACCACTATAAACACCAGTGTCCTCCTACCTCCACATTGGGGATGGTTTGTTTTTTCCCTCGGGGAGCTTCAAAGAATAACTGTTCTTTAGCACCAGTGTTGACTTGTAAAAGCTTTCCTTAAAAAATAAATTACATATAGTCATATAAAAATATATGGATACATGTATCATTAGTATGATGTTCCAATTTTGTGGGGAAAATCAGGCTTAAAAATAATTTTTCTCTGCAGTCAATATATATTAAAAACGTTTTACTTTAATATCCATATAATTATGGTCATAAATTGTCATTTATATATGTATAAATACATACAAAGAAACTATTTGTTTTTATGCATGTTGGAAAAAAACCTTAAAAACAGATATTGGAATTTTTTTAAGCACATGCAAGTATTGTGAACAATACTTGAAAAAAACCTTAATTTAAAGTATTTAAGCTTTAAAGTTGAAAATGTGAAATATAATCCTTAAAGTTTTTAACATTTATTTTAAATTGTTAAATACTGTTATACGCTGTGCATTCTGTTAAAATACAAAGATACTCATTAAGTTATGTTACATAATTATGGCTATTTTTAGGAAATGCATTTTATATTAACTGATGGGAAAAGGACTTTAAAATACTCATTACTATTTCTATTTCAAATTTTAAGTTTTCTATAATATTTGTATTACTTTATAATTTAAACTTATTACTGTCTATAATTTGAATGACATTAGGTAAAGTATTGAAAAGTTTATAGTATTAATTTTCAGATGTGAAACAAAGTAGTAGAAAACAATTTTGAGAATACAATTTATTTTTCACAGGTTTTTGAACCTGTTCAATCATGATTGTTTCTTTAGTCACACTATGTTAGCACCAGTGTTGACTTGTAAAAGCTTTCCTTACAAAAAATAAAATATAGGAGCTGAAGTGGTGGCTCACGGTTCCGGCACTTGGTTGGCATGCTCAAGGACGCTGGTTCGAACCCCAGCACCATGTACACAACAGTGTCAGAGCAACGAAAGCCACATGAAAAACTAAATAAAATCTGATTCTGTCTTTCTCTGTCTTACACACACTATCCTTCTCTCTTTAAAAAAATAAAATATATATAGACATATAGAAATATATGAATACATATATCATTAGTATGATGTTTCAATTTTATGGGAATATTAAATTGTTTAAAGTCTTACCTCTAATATCCCAATCAATATGGGTTATGTAACTGGTAGCTCCTTTGCATATTCCTACTCGTTTACTACTCATTACATTATATATATCTATAAAGGTGTCATGGGATGCCACAGCTAGATATTTCCCAGAACCTACAACAGAAACATATTTGGCCGTCTCTACTTTGGAAATATTTTCTACACTCTGAAACTAAGTTAATTTTCTTAATGTCTTTTTGGAGAAATCTTAGATGTTTTATAAGTTATATTAGAACTGGATAGATGTATCAAATGACAAATGCTAACTTATTTTCAAGTATATTAATAACTAACAAAATGAAATAAATTTTAGTGAAAAATTAGTTCAGTGGAAAGTATACTGTCAAAATCATATCATGTAATTTTGATAATGCTTTGTATGATCTGAAACCCTTTAAATTTAGGAAAAAATGGAACTATGCCAACATAAGTAAATGTTGTTTAACATCAGTAACTCCTATATTATAACAGGTTTTACAGTAAATCATGAATGCAAGAAAGCTGATATATGAGTAAAAGTAATGCTTTTTTTTTCTTTGTGGTGCTGGGGATTGAATGCAGGGCCTCTCATATGTCAGGCAAGGACTCTATCACTAACTTACAACCCCAGCACAAAGAAATGCAATTGTAAAAGCATTAAGAATATTATGAAAACAGTCAAACATTTATGTTACAAATGAGAAAACTGAAGTCCAGAGAAGTGTTCTGGCCCAAGTCACATGGAAAGTTCAGTAACATAAGAATTAGCACTAAGCAAGATATCTGTACTAATCAAATATAAGGCTTTTACTTCTTAAAAAATTCCAAGACTAAATAAACTAATAAAAACCACATATTGATATATTTACTCATTGCCAGACCAAAGTTAATAATCAAATAAATGGAACCTGGGGCTGGACTGGTGGCTTAGTAGTTGGAGCATTTGCCTGGCATGTGTGAGGACCCAGGTTCAAACCCCAGCACCACATATACAACTAAGTGTTGGAGAAACAAATGCCAGATGAATTAATAAAGTTGATCCCCCCACCTGTTTCCTCCCCCACCTCTCTTTAAAAAAATAAATGGAACCTTACCAGGTGAAAATCTAATATCTGAAATAATGTCTTTTCTGTGGTGAAAGGATACAAGATCCTCTAGAGTATCTGCATTTGCCATTAAGAAACTTCCATCATTGAGACCTACAGCTAAAACTTTTCCATCAGGAGAAAAACAGCAACATCTTCCCCCTGGAAGAGGAAGAAAATATGTATTAGGTAATTTCCTTTTAATATGTGCTTAAAGGATCTTTAATTTCAAAGAGAATGTCTATATTAATTATGGCCTTAAATCAATAAAGTCAAGAGATGCAGATGAAATGTTCTATGAAAATTACAGTAAGGAATTCTAAGGAAAAATTAAATTTATTTCTAAATGTAACAATAGTGAGTACTGGTATTTGTCTTTAAAAAAATTGAGATTGTCTGCCTGAGTCAAGGGGATGGTGGTACTACAGGACTGCCTCGTCCTCCTTTCCTAGCCCCTATCTACCATGTTTTCAGACTGAGCCTGCCTTGGACTTCCCCTTTAAGCAAATGGCCAAGGAGCTCCAGGGAACCAGATGTGCCTGCTTCTGCACAGCCAGGGCTAAAAAGGCAGGGCTGCGGGAAAACCCAGGAACTTCTGCACAGGAAGGAGGTCATGGTGTCTAGCAGTAACTGGCTGCCCCAGCTGAATGTCACACCAGTGATGGCCTCTGGGAGCCTGTTACTTTTGCTATTTATTTTTGTGAAGAGGCAATCATGCACTTTACAATGAAATCTAGAAGGGGACCCCCTGTCCCTGTGGAACACAATGCCCCAAAGGACTTAAAAGAGAAGACTGACATTCAATTATCCAGGGTTCAGGATATAAAGTATGAATAACTGGAAACCCAGGTAAAACAAAGTTGCTACAATTATCTGTGTAGGATGAAAGCTCTGGATGCTATCCTTGTCTCTGAGATTCCATTTCTTGCTGAAGGCCAGCACTGCTGTTCTGAGAGAGAGGAAGAAAGAATCAATTGTATTTTAGTTTTTCATGTGGCTTTCATTGCTCCAACACTTGGTTGTGTACATGGTGCTGGGGTTCAAACCCGTGTCCTTCTGCATGCCAGGCAAGTGCTGTAACCACTGCTGAACCACTGCTCCAGTCCCAGCACTACTGTTCTTTAATGAGCAAAAATTTCCACTCCTACTTGCTAGATCTACAATACACTATTACTCTTTTCAAGGGTGTGTGGAAGATCATTAGTGATACCCAATTGAATGACTAGGTGATAGTCCAGTATGGGACAGAGATCTTGGATCAGAGTGAGTACTGTCCAGAGGCCCTGAGTAAGCTGGCCACTGTGGTCAAAGCAAGAACTGGGAGTTCTCAGAGACAGCACCAATCAGCTGCCAAATACCTAACTCAGTTCCCTGAAACCTCCCCAACTACCATCCTGGTGACCTAATGCCCTCCCCTTCAGTCAGAAAAGTACAAGTGCAAAGCTTTTCCTGGAACTGAAGAGGTTTAAGGACAACCATAAGACTCTGAAGAGCTGAAGGACTCTCTCTGCAGACTGAACCAGACAGATGTGGGGTACAAGATAGGCTGCCCGCTGCGCAGCCCTTGGGAAATCTAACTCATCGGACCCAGACTGTTAGCCAAAGCTCCTGTTGTTCCAGGGTTCTCGATGGTTGTGTATAAAAGGTCATTCCCCAATCCTCTCTTAACAGGCATTTTCAGAACATCAGCTAAGATTTAACTCCTCCCCAGCACGATTCTTTTCTGGATTTGAATTCAGATGTCATTCTTGTTTCTGTCAAAGCTTCCTTAAAAATCTTCACTTGGTTTTGGCCATAGTTCATACACCTACCCTGTTTCAAACTATTTAATTCAAAAGGTAAGATGTTTTCTATGTCCACCTCATTGTACTCAACTGATTGGTAACCTTTGGGTTTAGGTTGTCCCAAGTTTGGTGGAAAAGGCAGACAGAAACAGGGGTGGGGGTTGGGGATGTGCGTAGTACAAGAAACAACTTACCGTGGTACTCTACTTAAACCAGAATGTGTTGAAATATTAACACAATTTTCCTCCTCTGCAAGGATCTGCCCTTCCACCTTCATTCAATTCTCTTTTGAATAAATTGAACAAAAGGGAATGTTCTGACACTTGGCATAATCTATTCCAAGATACAAGATAAATGAAGGAATAGTTTCCTGTAATACAGCAGTATACCTGTCTGACTTTATAAATTAATTATTTAATAAAGTGAACTATTAAAAAATCAGAAAAGAAATCAAGCTGACAAAAAAGAATGAGAGATTTTAACCAACAAATGCTGATGATATAAGTAGAAGCAGGGGAGAAGACTGCTACCTTTGTAGACTGTATCTAACCAATCAAAAATTTAGGAAATGAGACCATCTTTTAAAAATGCCTTAAAATGTTTTTAAAAATCTGACAATAGGGGCTGAAGAGGTAGCTCAGTGGTTAGGGCACTTGCCTTGCATGTGTGAGGACTGAGGTCTGAACCCCAGCACATATACGCAACTGAGTGTCAGAAAAACAAACAAATAAAAATACAGATAAAAAATAAATAAAATTGATTCTCTCTCTCATTCTCTCCCTCTCTTACAAAAAAAAAATCTGACAATACCAGTTATTAGTTGAAGCTAGGAAAATCTAAGTTCCAAAACTACATGTATAATAATATGATTAATTTTATTGTTATTATAAATTTTTTAAAAAGGTTAGTGCTACACTCATAAATACAAAACAACAGGCTTACTCTGACAGCAAGGGACGCAGCAAGCATACAAAAACCCTAGGCTTTTGGTACCTTGCATGAAATTTGATAGAGGAGGGATGGGTTCAGCTGTTACAGAATGAAAAAGTATAGAATGAGAACTAGTCACCTAATTATCAAGCATACACTGGCAATGAAGAAATCTTGGACATGATTTCTGAGATCTGAGAGTCAAGAGATGACCTGGAGCAGGATAACAGTAGAGGAAGTGATGAGAAGTAATAGGATTTGAACATTTGGAAAACTGACATGACAGAATTTTGACCAACTGAGTGTAGAGTAAGAGGTGGTTTCTGCTTGAATGGTGATATTATTACGGGGATGAGAAAAACTAGATGAGATTCAAGTGTTCAGTCTGTACCACTTTAGGTAAGGGTACCTAAGCAGTTCCAGTGAAGACACAAAGGAGCCATTCTGACATACTAAGTCTTCTCTGGAGATGAGGGGAAATAGGCAAAAGATACAAATACGGAAAGCAACAGCA
This sequence comes from Aplodontia rufa, assembly GCA_004027875.1. Taxonomy (NCBI): domain Eukaryota; kingdom Metazoa; phylum Chordata; class Mammalia; order Rodentia; family Aplodontiidae; genus Aplodontia; species Aplodontia rufa. Next base: position 103,499 of record PVKS010002730.1, on the reverse strand, counting down.
TATAAATGGAACTTACCCCTTGAAATGGGATGGGAATTTGTTATTAATTTACTGCCACTCGGTTCTAAATTTACCTTTTTATCCACTATCTGTTACCGAAGCTGAACCTTATAAACCATTTTCCTTTGTCAACTGATTTGATTTTGGCCAGTAAAGGTGCTAGAGGGAAAGTGCAAGGCCAAAGCAGAAGGAATGAATTTTGCCTCCTTCGCGTGTGTTGGCGTCAGCAGTCAATCAGAATGTCAATGCAATGGGGGGTCAGGATGAGAAGGAGGGGGTTTCTCTGCCATCAAATAGAGGCACTCCTAGACCAGCTGTGACTCATATCATCTGGCAAATTTCTTCACCATTGTGGCACCCACACCCTCTCCACAGAGATCTGGACTCAGCCTGGGGTAGAGGGGTTTGATCCTTAAGTTCACTCCTTGGTTCATTATCCTTGTATGTAGCAGCTGCTTTCTGCAGTTACACCTTCTACATCCTTTAGGATCCTTCGATGCCATTTAGTAATTAACCACCTTTTATTAGTTAACACTTCATAACTTTTGGGCTTGAGCACAGTGCCGAGTCCTCACTGATAGGAAATGGAATGCTAGTAATCTAAAACATGCACTGGTATCACAATTAATCAAGTCATTAACCCTGCTGGTCACTGTGATGAACTGTCTACTAAAGTTAGTGCCTCGGAAGGCAAGAGGCGGCTGCTCTTGACCATTACAGTAATGATGCCTGCGAGGACAAGTAAAAGGACAGGGTTGTGAGACAGATTCCACTGACTGCATGAAGAATCTACCCAAAGAAGTGACCAGCTCAGATCCTTAAACTCTCAGTATGCGATGCAGTCTGAAAAAGCATCCATTACAAATATAAAAGAATCCCTGATATGTTATAGCCACAAAAATTAAACACAAATTTCACTATCTGTGTTTCAGACTCACAATGTCAACTGAACTAGACAGCTTTGCCGAATTTCTTATATGAAAATTATGACCCTGAAAGGGCACAACTGGCTGGACTTAGAAAAAGGTGAGATCTCAAACTTTTGTGCTATTCTGAGCTTCACTTGCTTTCTTTCCCTGTATTTGAGAACTCTGACCTTCTTGGGCAGTTGCTTTACAAAAGATAACCACTCCTGTTGCCACTAGAGTCATAATTTGGGTCAAATCTCAGGATGCTCTATGGCAGAAATGGGTGGATTTTTATTAAAGGACCAGACAGTGCATATTTTCAGCTTTGCAGGCCATACAATATCTGTCATAACTACTCAGCTCTGCTATTGTAGTACAAAACCAGCTCCAGATAACACATAAATTAATGAGCATGGCTGTGATACAAAGAAACTATAAAATCAAGGGGTGGGCTGTTTTGATCCAAGAGCTGACTTCTGATATAGAGAAATGAACCTTAGGAAGATAAGAATGTTGCGGTTTTCTTTTTCTTCCAGTGTTGGGATCGAACTCAGGGCCCCATGCATGCCAGACAAGTGTTCTACTACTGGGCACATCTCTAGCCCAGGGAGGTAAGAAAGTTGGAAATAGACTTTTCGTAAGCAACTTTCATACCCACCTACCATTATATCACCCTACCAAGAACGTCCAGAAATACTCCCTTCATTAAGGTAATGACATATTAAAGGCAGTATCTGCATCTTAGAAAGCTCTGTGATTGTTCTCCGATGTAGCCCAGGAATGGCCATAGGCGGGTGATACTGCCATTGGTTTAGGTTCCTTGACTGAACAAGGATCTTGAAGAAGCAGAGGCCAAGTAGCAGCACTTAATCACCAAAGATAAAAATAGATACTTTTACAGAAAAGGCATGAGGTATGTACTGCTAATCAGAACACTAGTTTTTGTAGAGATTTCTGTTAGTGGCTAATTAAGCACATTTCTTTAGGGATGAAATAGGTAGGCTATTAGATTAACATCAATTTATGTAATACAAAAAAAAAAAAAACCCTTCAAACCTGGTGACAAAAACCTGACTTAAAATACTATAATGGAGAATCACAGATTCTCAACCAGGTTTCAAACCTAAGCCAATGTGTGTACTAGGAGCCCTTTAATTGAAGGGAAGGCTAGGATTCTGTACAACTATTGTAAGTATATGATACATATCTTCTTCCGTGGGAACTGTGGCCACTTACGAGAATGGATGTGAACTGGAAAAAGGAAATATCCAAACTTTCAAAGATTACTATACGTAGACTGAACTAATGCTGTTAGGAACACAAAATGCTGCTATTTTCTACCAAAGTGGAAGCTCATGGTGATCACAAATGATAGATGAAATCTTAGGTCAAGTTTGAACCATGGCAGGTACCACCCAATTCCAAATTAGAATAATTGACAACTGACATACTCTTCCATGCTGGAACTACAATACATGGGAAAGGGTCATTATGATACAAAAAACTAAGTGGAAGCTTCTGGAAATCCCCTTTTACCAAGACAATAAACCACAAGCAAGATCTTGAGTCTGAGAATTATAAAAGTACCACCAAAGGCTTGAAATATGCAGGAGTGGGGATATCTATCACATTATCATATAAACTTGCCTGAGGGGTATATGCTGAAATTGATGGATTCTAGAAAATAACTGCATAATAAATTTAATCAGGTAGTAACTCCAGTTGAAGCTGCTCCTCTACATGTAGTACCTTTACTGGAAAAAAATTGATATAGCTCCTGGCATTTGGTCATTGCCCTGTTTAATGCCCCTTTTTCCATACCAATTTGAAAGGACCACCAGAAGCAGTTTGCTTTTACCTGGCTTGTACCTGAGTACACCTTCAAAGCCTTGCCTCAGGGTATTTCAACTCTCCTGTTCTCTGCCATATATAGTCCACAGAGATCCTGATGGTCTTGACATTTCACAAAACATCTCAATGGTCCACTACATTGATGACATTATGCTGAATGGATCTGGGAAGCAGGAAGCAACAAGTACTTTAGATGTCTTAGTGACACATGTGAATCAAGAAAGTGGCTCCTAATACCCACAAAAATTCAGGGGCCTGCCACATCCGTGATGTTTCTGGTGTCCAGTGGTTTAGGATATGTCAAGATATTCCCTCCAAGGTAAAAGACAAGTTGCTGCACCTCCCATCACCTACCATGAACAAGAGGAACAAAACACTCTGTTAGCTTTATGGAAGCAACATAACCCACATTTTAGAGAGCTGCTTCATTCAGAAGGCTTCCAGCTTCCCGTGAGCACCAGAGCAAAAGAGGTAAGCTGATTTTCTACTTGGGAAGAATGAGTTAACAGATTCAATGATACTCAAAATGTATGTGGTGTATAGGGATGCTGTATGAAGCCAATAGAAAGCTACCCTAGGAGAATCATACTGAAGAATCACAGGATTTGAGAGCAAATTCCATGCTCTGCTTTACAGATGATTATTTTCCTTCTGAGAAGTAGCCTGCAGATTGCTACTAGGTCTTGTCAGAGAACAAATGCCTTATCATGGATTATCATGTGACTATGTGTCCTGCGCTTCCAATCATGAACTAAAAGTTCCAATCATGAACTAAAAGTTACCCATAGTTTGAGTATGCACAGCATAAATATATCAGGGGAAAATGATATATATAAGACTAGGCTTAGAAAGACCTAGAAGTTTTAAGTAATGTATGTGAATAGGAAGCTCAAAATCCTTTGACAATTCCTGCTGCAATACCTTCTCTCAATCTATACCCATGGCCTCATGGGTGTTCCTTATGATCAGTTCACTATGGAAGAAAAGATTTAGCTGAACTTATGTTTCTACAAATATTGGCACTGCAACCTCACCTGGAGGTGAACCTGAAAGGACTGCAGTGGGAAGCACTTCAAGCACTACTTTTGGTTTTTCACTTTGCAGTGACAGATGACCAGATGTACAGATTTATGTTGATTCATTTGTATTTGCTTAACAAATCGGATTAACAGGGACTTGGAAAAAACAGGAATGTTAAGATTAGAGACAAGGAAATCTGGAAAACAGCAGGATCTCAGAGAATAGACTGTGAAGATGGATGCAAAGGCATCCATTACAGAGGAGGCTCTTAATAAGATGGACAAAATGTTACACTCTGAAGATATCAGTCAGTTTCTCTTTCTAGCCACTCAGTACTTGCCCAGTAGGCCCATGAAGGAAAAGTCAGAGCTTAAGGTCAAAATTATGGATTTCTCCTTACCAAAGCTGATCTTGCTACCACTGTTGCCAAGTGTCAAAATGTTAATAGCAAAGACTAATGAAACTCCTAATATGGTACCATTTCCTAGGGAGAAAAATCAGTCACCTAGTAGCACATTGATTACTTTGGACCTTTTCCATAATGTATTCATATTCACTGGAATAGACATGAATTCTGGATTTGCCTTCCCCGCCTATGATGCTTCTAATGCTTCTGTAAGTACCCACCACCCATGGACATACAAGATGCCTTAAATCATCATCACAGAATTCTGCACTTCTGATCAAGGAACCCACTGCATAGCAAAGGATGTGTAGGATTAGTCTTATGCCCATATAATTAACTAGCTTTATCATGTACTTCCATTATCCAGAGAAAGCTGCTAATAGAAAGGCAAATGGCTTACTTAAGACTGATTTACCAGCACTTGGGAAATAATACTCTGAAAGACTGGGGTTCTGTCTTATAGGTGTTGGAATAAGATTTGAATAATAGGCTCTTATATGGTGCTGTCTACTTCACAGCCAGAAAACATAGGTCTAGACATTAAGAGATAGAATTGGGAGTGGTTTTTCTATTTTATCTAGAAACCAACTTGTAGAATTTTGTTTTGCATCATGGAAACTCTTGAGTAGACTGATTTACAGCCTAAGCTCATGAATGCAAGGGGCATGCTTCTGTCAGTGGACTTAAGAATGGTTCCACTGAACTGGAAGATGAGACCATGGTGAGCTCCTTATTCCACTAAACCAACAGGAAAAGAAAGTAGTTATTACAATTATGGCTGGTGTGATTAATCAGGGGAAACTGAGTTATTGCTATACACTGAAGGCAAAGGGCACTATGTCTGAAACCTAGGGGATTTTCTGGGATGCTTCTTAGTCCTGCCATGATCAAGGGTAATGATGGAAAATGATAAAGCAAACATGAAAAAAAGGTGGAGGTACTGAGATTTCAGATGCTTCAGTAATACAGGTTTGAGTCACCCTACCAGCTAAATAATGTCAACAACATGCAGTTCTGGCTAAAGACAAGGAAACTACAGAAGGAGTAGTAGAAAAAAGAGATCACTGATAGCAACTACAGCTTTATGACCAATTACAGAAACAAGGACCATCATAACTTTGTATAAATGTTTGATGTATGTACATTAATCTATATATATGTGTACATATACACTACTTAGTTTTTCTCCTTAACATTTTATAGTTTTTTTTTCCTTTCAGTACTATGTATTGAACCCAGGGGTGCTCTGAGCTATATCCCCAAGTCTTTTTATTTTTCATTTTGATACAAAGTCTAAATTTCAGAGGATGGCCTTCAACTTGCAATCCTCCTCCCTCAGTCTCCGAAGTTGCTGGGATTACAAATGTGCACACTGAACCCAGTTTTACAACTCATTCCTTCTTTTTAAGAGAGAGAGAGAGAGTGTGTCAGTTTTATTTATTTTTCATCTGTTTCTTGTTTTTCCAACACTTAGTTGTATATGTAGTACTGGGGTTTGAACCCTGGTCCTCATGCATGCCAGGCAAATGCTCTACTGCTCAACCATCTCTCTAGCCCTTACAATTTAGTCTTTTTTTTTTTTTTTTTTTTTTTTTAAAGAGAGAGGGACAGTGAGAGACAGAGAAAGAGAGAAACAACTTTATTTGGTTTTTCACATGGCCCTAGTTGCTCCAATACTCAGTTGTGTACGTGGTGCTGGGGTTTGAACCTGGGTCCTCGTGCTTGCCAGGCAAGCGCCGAAACCGCTGAGCCACCGCTCCAGCCCCACAATTTATTCTTAATGCAACAGAATATTTGGTAAGATTCTGAATAAATTTGACAGTAATTAATATTGTCAGCAAGGGTCATAAAGACTGTTGGGACTATATGTCTTCTCTCTTTGAGGAACAGGTGAAAATTTCTTTACTTGAACCAGGGGTAGCTGCATCTGTGGGCAGAAACACAACACTAGTCCTGTGGATGTACTGATGATCAAATAAAATGTGTGTAGAAAGGAGCATGTGGATGTTGAGTAGCCAAAAGAGCAGACTGCCAGTAACTAATTTATTAACTCTCAGTTCTAAATTTACTGTTTTTTGGATACCATAGACTTCTTGTTATTGCCTGCTGGCTGATCCTAAGCTTTACCAACAGAGGGTGCTGGAGAGACACTATGAGGCCCACATAGCAGAAGGTGACTCCTTTCCATTCCTATGATGTTTTAGTATGTTGCCAGGATACCGGCCTGCAGGAAGCCTGCTAGCATTATCCACAGTGGCAGCTCCAGTGGAGTCCTCCAGAAAGTTTCTTCATCATCACAGTAATGGCCCTAATGATTCAGTTACAGCTCACAGCCTCCAGCAAGAGTCTCTGCCAACACAACAGAGGTCCTCAAAGTTCAGTGACCTTGGCCCTCTCTTTTCCAAGGTGTGCTTCTGACCATTCTGCTCTAGTCTGCACCCTCTGGCAAGCTCTCTGACCACTCTCTCTGCTCCCTTGCTTATACCCCCTGCCAGGCTTCTTCCCCATACACTAAGTCTTCTGGTAACAGTCACACACTTTCCAAAAAGGTCTGAATCTTCTTCTTTGTTCCCTCTTCCTAAGCACAGAGGTAGAAGTCGTTTGCTTCAGCAGCTACTTCTATACCCTTTCACAGCAGGTTTTCAAATGACTAGTGTAGTCTCTACCTTCTGAGAGAATAATTTATCTAATCTCTAAAGCACGAGTGTACATATATTTAAGAAAAAAAAAAAGGCTGAGAGAAGGCCAGGAATATTCCTATATGTAGAAAGCAAAAAGAAGAGGCAGAGCCAGCAAAGCGAACAGATGAGTCGGTGAAGTAGAGGGCAAACAGGCAAGAACGGGCTACAGAGCCGAGTGGAGGAGGAAGCGACCACTTAATGTCAAAAACTTCTGTGAGGTTAAGTAAGGCAAAAACCAACAAGGAGACTGGTAGCAAATTCAATGGGCAAACAGAGACAAAAGCCTAAGTGGGGTGACTTATGGAATACCTGTCATGTGAAGTAACCATCAACTATTTTTTTAAAACTTTTTTTTTTTTTAAAGAGAGAAAGACAGAATCAATTTTACTTTTCATCTGGTCTTAGTTTCTCTAACACTTAGTTGTGTATGTGGTGCTGGGGTACAAACTTGGGTCCCCACGCATGCCAGGCAAGTGCTCTACCACTGAGCCACCACTCCAGCCCCAACCACCAACCAGGTTGGAGAGTTCTGCTTCAGCGGAGAGCAGAGCAACAGAACAGTAGTGAGACCAATCACAGTTACATGATTTATTCAATTCTTATTCTGCTCGTTTGGTGCAGGTAAAGAACAGTTAGAATCTCAAGTTTAAGCAGGATTAACATAAAAGGTATCTTTTAAAATTATAGCTGACTTCATTAAAAAAAAAAGGAAAGAAAAATTTCCCAGGGATCAAAAGTAAAAGGAGCACTGTGAATGGCAGCACAATCCTGTAATCCCACCTACTTGGGAGGCTCAGGCAAGAGGATTGCAAGTTTGAGGCCAGCCTAGGAAGCTTAATGAAACCCTATCTCAAAGTAAAAGAAAAAGGGCTGGGGATGTAGCTCTGTACTACAGTCCTCCTGAAAGTTCTAAGGAAGAATCCTTCATTGCCTCAGTAGCTTCTTGTGGTTGCCCACAATCCATGCTGTGCCTGGCTTACAGACACATTATTCCAGTCTCCGCCTCTATTACCATATTGTGTTCCTCCTACTTATCTGTACCACTGTGTCTTCTCATGGCCATCTCATAGAAATGCCAGTCATTAAATTTAGAGCCCATCCTAATCTAATATAACCTCATATCTTAATTATATCTGAGAAAACCCTATTTCCAAATAAGGGCACATTCACAAGTATTGGGGGTTAGGACTTCAACATAACTTATTCAGAGACACAATCAACTCACAACAAATGCAAGAGCAAAGTATAATTTCCTTCTATAAATCATAAATTTAAATACAATGAAAACTGGAACTACATTCTTTTAAATAAACATTTCTAGCTATCAAAAATAAATGGCTATATCCCCACTTAAAAACAGTTATTAAAGTGTTGGAGTGATGGCTTGGTGGTTACGCCACTTCCCCGGCATGCACCAAGTACATGGGTTCAAACCCCAACACCCACGTACACAACTAAATGTCAGAGCAACAAAAGTCATGTGAAAAAACTCAATAAAATTTGATTCTCTCTGTCTCTCTCTCTCTCTCTCTCACTGTCCTTCTCTCTTTAAAAAAAATAATAAATTACTTTTAAAAAAAGTTATCAGAAAGGATGTTCTCAGTGCTATCAAGTGAGATAGTCAATGATGAGACAGTCAGGGGATTAAGTGTGGTGGCACACTCCTGTGGTCACATCTACTCCAGAGGCTGAGATAGGAGGAGAGGCAAGCCTGGGTAACACAGCAAAACCTCATCTCAGAAACAGGGGCAGAAAGAAAAGAAAAAAAGGAGAAAAAAAGAAAGGAGGGGGGGAGAGGGGAAAAGAAAAGAAACAGGGGAAATACAGACTGCATTATATTTATCATTTTACTATTACTCAGACTAGTATATAATGTACTCCGTAAGAACCTTTTAGGCACCTGGAGAAATTTGCACAAAATTCTTTTGCAACTCTATGACAATATCTTTAACAAACTTTTTTTAAGGCTGCTTTAAAAGAAACACCAATTATTTTATTTTCAATATTTCATGCTGAAACTTTCATTTTATGAAGTATTTATTTTGATAATTTACTCAAAATAATTCACTTCATAAGAGCTATAATTATATTGTTATAATTTTATCTTACTTGATGATTTATACTTACAAATTTGTAAACATACTAGTTCCACTAATATATACTTTTTGTTAATGTTTTTATTAGTGCATTGTAGTTACACATAATATTGGAGTTAATTTTCACATAATCATACATGCATGAAATATAATTTCCTCCACTTTAGTCCCCAGAATTTCTTCTTTTCCTTCCTTTCTCCTTACTTGTACTCCCCTTCCTCTACTCTACTGGTCTTCCTTCTATTCATTTGCAGTTTAATCAGTGCTTCATAGATATACACAGAGGTAAAATTCACTGTGGTACATTCATGTATAAATACATAATATAATTTGGTCAATTTCATTCCACCATTCATCCATTCTCCTTCCCCCTCTAACTCCACTGATCTCTCTTCTCTTTTCATGTGATCTCCCCATCCTTTACCCCTTATTTTGATCTAGCTTCCTCCTAAGACAGAAAACATTTGAACCTTTATGTTCTGAGGATGACTGATTTCAGTTAGCATTATATTCTCCAGCAAGATAATGCCATACTTTTATTTTTCTTTATTGCCAAGTAAAACTCCATTGTGTATCTATACCACATTTTCTTCATCCATTTACCTGTTGAGAGGCACCTAGCTAACATCATGCTCTTTTTGTTACTATAGCTCTGTAGTATAATTTGAGATCAAGTATTGTAGTGCCTCCAGCATCACTTTTCTCTGATACTTAGTTGTGTTTGTGGTGCTGGAGTTTGAACCTAGGTCTTCACACATGCCAGGCAAGTGCTCCAACCACTCAACACCCACTCCAGCCCCATGTAGTACTTTCTTAACATGCTTTCAAATGTGTTTTGCCAATGTTCTATTAAACATTTTTGCCCAATGTTCATCAGGGATGTTGGTCTTAAGTTTTCTTTCCTGATATATCTTTATCTGGTTTTGGATCAGGGTGAAAACTGTCTGCATTGAAAGAATTTGGCACTGTTCCTTCCTTTTCTATTTCATGGAATAATCTGAGGAAGATTGGCAATAGTTCTTTGTAAGTATGGTAGAACTCAGCTGAGAATTCATCTGGTTCTGGGATTTTCTTTGTTGGAAGGTTTATAACAGCTGCTTCAATTTCACTGCTTGATATTGGTTTGTTTAGATTTTTCTATGTCCTTGTGGTTCAATTTTGATAGGTTAAATTTGTCTAGAAATATGTCAGTATCTTCCAGATTTTCAGTTTATTGGACTATAAATTTTCAAAAAAGTTTCTAATAGACCTCTGGATTTCAGAAGCATCTATAGTGTCATCTCCTTTTTCATTTTGTTGATTTGGATCTTCTCTCTCTTTTGGTTAGTTTGACTAAGGCTTTATCAACCTTGCTTATCTTTTCAAAGAACCAACTCTTGTTGCATGGTTCCTTTGTACTGTTTTTTATTTTCAATTTAATTAATTTTGGCTCTGATCTTATTTCCTTCCTGTACTGATTTTAGAATTTTTTGTTCTTTTTTAGGGCCTTAAGGTGTAACATTATATTATTTATTTGGGATCTTTCTGTTTTTTAATGTAGGAACTCAATGCTATAAATTTTCCTCTTAGAACTGCCTTACTGACTTCAGACTCTCCCATTTTTTTTTCTTTTGTACTAGGGCTAACCCAGAGGCACGTAACCACTGAGCCAACCCCCAGCCTTTTTTTTTTTTTTTTATTTTGAGATAGTCTCACTAAGTTGCTCAGGCTAGCTTTGAACTTGTGATTCTCCAGGCAGCCTCCCACGTTGTTAGGAATTTAACATTTTCTTTATTTCTCTCCTAATTTCTTCTAATTTTTAAATTTTTCTCCTTATTTCTTCTATCATCCATTCCTCATTTAAAAGTGTATAATTTAGGGTTGGAGAGGTGGCCCAGTGGTGGAACACTTGCCTGGCATGCACAGGACCCGGGTTCAATTCCCAGCACCACATACAAAACTAAATGTTGAGAAAACAAAAATCAGATTAAAAACAAAATAAAATTAACTCTCACTCTCTCTTTAAATAAGTGTAAAATTTAAACTCCAGGTGCTAGAATAATCTGCTTTTTATCTTGATTTCTAATTTCATTTCATTATTATCTGACAGAATGCAATGAATTGTCTATTTTTTCTTTGTATTTGCTAAGACTTGCTTCGTGTCCTAAAACGTGATGTATTTTAGAGAAAGTTCCAAGTATGCTGAGAAGAAAGTGAATTCGGTTGTCAATGGCCGAAATAGTCTTTAGATGACTATCAGGTCCATTTGTTTAACAGTATGTTTTTAGTTCTAAAGAGTCTTTATTTAGTTTATGTCTGACTGACCTAATGGTGAAACAGGTATGCTGAAGTCACCCAGAATTATTGTCCTGTATTCTATCTGGTTCTTTATATTGAGAAGGGTTTGTTTTATGTATGTAGGTATACTGACATGTGGGGCATAAGTATTTAAAATCATTATTATTTGTTGTTGGATAATTCCTTTAACCAGTATGAAGTGACCTTGGTTTGTCTCTTCTGATTAATTTTGGCTTCAAATCTACTTTGTCTGAGAAGCTACCGCTACCCCTACTTGCTCTTGGTCTCATTTTCATGGTATACCTTTTTCCATTCTTTTACCTTTAGTCTCTGGTTGTCTTTGCCTGTGAGTCTCCTGTAAACAACATATGATTGGATTTTTGTTTTTTAATCTATTCTGTCAATCTATATCTTCTGATTGAAAAGTTCAGACCATTTACATTCAGTGTTATTACAGAGATGATTTTCCCTGCCATTTGATCTATTTCTAGTGCTTAATACAGACTTGATTCTCCTTTAATTAACTATTCTTCTAGTGCGATTCATCCTTATGCTGACTCTGGTTTTTACTTTTCATCTCTTCTGCATGCCGTGTTTCATTATGCTTTGCAGTGCAGGCTGAGGGTTGTAGTTCTTGTAGTTTGTGCTTATCATGGAAGGCTTTCATCTGCGATTCTGAAGGACAGTTTCGCTGGATATGGAAATTTTGGTTGGCACCCATGTTCTTTCAGGGCTTCATGTTACATCATTCCACGCTCCCTTGGCTTTGAGGGTCTGGGGTGAGAAATCAGTTGAAATCCTAATTGTCACCTATAAAGGTAACTTCCCATTTTTTTCTTGCAGCTTTTAAAATGCTATCCTTATTCTATATGATAGGCATTTTCATTATAATGTGTCAGAAAGGATCTTTTTTGATCTTGTGTATTTGGGGCTCTAAACATCTGTTGCATCTGGATTTCAATCTTGTTTCAAGGTTTGGAAATTTTTCTATTATTATTTCATTGAAAAGATTGCACATTCCTTTAAGCCTATATTTCAGAATCTTCTTCAACCCCGAGTTTTTGTTTTGTTTTGTTTTTTAAGAGGGAGGGAGGGAGGGAGAAAGATACAGAGAATCAATTTTTATTTAGTTTTTCATGTGGCTTTTGCTGCTCTCACATTTCACTGTATACGTGGTGCTAGAGTTTGAATCCGTGTCCTCGTGCATGCCAGACAATGCTATTAACGGCTGCGCCACAGCTTCAGCTCCAACACAACAAGTTTTAAATTTGGTCTGCTAACGTTATCCTAGATTTCTTGAATAGTCTGGTCATAATCTTTTAACATTTTTTTCTCTATTGCTAACTTTATTTTCAAGATTACATACTTTGTTTTCAAGGCCTGAGAATTTCTTCAATGTGGTCTAATCTATGGTGATGCTTTCAAGTGAATTTTAATTTGATATAATGAGTTTTTCATTCACAGACTTTATTTTGTTCTTTTTCAGAATTTTACTGATTGATAAACAGCTTAAGGAACAAAATAGGTATTTGATTACAAGCATTTTTGTGGCAGAATATCCTACAAATACCATATTGTCACTTCGTTCCAGCATTATAATCATATCTAAGGAAAAGAAAAAACTTTTAACAAAATGTGCCTGGAAATAAAGAAATAAAGAAAAGCATCAGGAAGCAGGCTTGCCTGCCCTGTCCTGTTGGAGATGGAGGGGAAACAGTACTTGAGAATTCACAAACACAGGCGACTTATGCAGACCTTGGATTTGAATTTATACTAATTACAATTTAACCGCGATCTAAGCAATATCAGTAAGAAATTAACTTTTAGTGGTTCTAGATGGCAGTACCCCAGGCACACAAAATTCATTAACAGGAAAGCAGAAACAACAAACAAAAGACCCCCATTTTACAATCAGATCCAGAGATGTCATATGGTTAGATTTTATATTCTTTATAAGTATAGTTAATATTAAAGATATAAAAGACGAAATCCAATATGTTAGCAAGGAATAAGACATTATTTTAAAAACACAGCAGGCAAATGTGAAAATAAATAGAACTTTTTAAAATGAGAATTATCCAAATAAAAAATAATGGATAGGTTAAACAGCACATGTAAAAGAGCTGTTATGAAGAGAATTAAGAACTACAATAAATATCTTAATTTATACAGATGCAAACATTAAGCAGAGAGATAGAAAACTCAAATGAATCACAATACAGAGTTAAAAAATAAAGAAATCCCATTAAAAATTCAGAATTTAGCCAGGTATAGAGGCACATGCTTGTAATCCCAGTGACTTGGGAGGCTGAGGCAGGAGGATCACAAGTGCAAGTCTAGCCTCTGCAACTTAGTGACACCCTATCTCAAAAGAAAAAAAGAAAAAGGTTTGGGATTTTGGTCAACAATAACATTCCCCTGTGTTCAATCTCTAGTACTACAAAGAGAAAAAAGAATCAGAATTTATTAAATTTATTATAATTACAAACTAAAACAAGAAGATACAAATTTTATTTTTCAGGGCTGAGGATCGAACTTGGGGCCTTGCGCGTGCTAGGCAAGCGCTCAGCCACTGAGCTAAATCCCCAACCCCTGAGGATATGAATTTTTAACAGGAACTTTTCAATGTTTAATTATACGGAAAAGTGAAAAATTCTGGCAACTATTCAGAAAAAAACTTTACTTCATAGGCATTGTAAACATTAAGTCATGTATATTTTCACTTCTGCTTATTCTTTAACTACTTGCCATAAAATTGTTTGCCATAAGTTTTCCTAAGAACAGTCTACTTTAACCACAATGACTTACTTTTCTAAAACATTAAGGTTCAAGACCATGATCCTTGTATACAGATTTGTTAAAGAAAACATACTTGCTTACTGATTCTTTCAAAGAGGTAACTATGTGATATATAACTTAGTATGACTTTGGTAATCTTGTTATAACTCAACTAGTATAAAATCCACACATATTCTTCTCCAGTTTGGAAAATCCACTTGCTTATCCTTTTTAAATAAAGGTGATAATACAATATTTTTTAAAAGTACATAATTATGAATTTTCCTTACAATCTAATGCAAAGATCTAGTACAAGAAGAAGCCACTAATGCTGGCAGACAAGTTTTTAGTACTGGTATAATTCATAAGCCCACAGATTAAGAAAGCATAACAAATCTTATGCTAAATAAATTAAAAGTAAACCAAGATACATGCATGATGTTATTTAACACAGATCTGTAGAATATAATATAGTGGAAACCAGAACTCCAGAAGCAGTTCTATTAGTATTCAAGAAAGAGAGTAAAATATCAAGATAACTTGAGACTGGTGGTTTACCAAAGGGCAGGGTGAAGGCAACAATCCCTTCCAAGTGCAACACACAGTACAGAATTGAAACACAACAACAACAAATGTGAATAAAATCACTATGCATTGGACCATCCCACCACCCTACCCTTGGTATGCTTCTGGTTCACACCAAGGAAGACGAGGCTATTTCCAGCAAAAGAGAACAAGTCTGAGATGTAAGAAGAAAAGATGAACAAAGAAATGTATATAAGTATGACTAAATCTAAATAAACAATGACTAAAAAAAATGATAATGCCAACTGAAGGTAGATGTAGGAGAAAATGCTAGACATCAGTAGCTAAAAAAGGGAAGGACAGTGACCAGAACTCAGCTCTTCTAGAGATTGTGATTAACTTCAGTTTCTTAGTTAAGTGTACATGTTAAATATTAATTAATAACCCTAAAAAAAGAGAATAAATTTAACGTCAATGGAAAGTAGTATAAAGAAATTAACAGGAGCCGGAGTGGTGGCTCAGCGGTTACAGTGCTTGCCTGGCACGTGCAAGGTGGCGGGTTTGAACCCAGCACCACATACACAACAAAGTGTGCAACGAAGTCCACATGAAAAAACTAAATAAAATTGATTCTATCTTTCTCTCTCATTGTCCCTCTTGAAAGAAAGAAAGAAGAAAAAAAGAAAGAAAGAAATTAGCAGAATGAATTACAAATTCATGCAACCTAACTTCAATCTGGCCTTTACTATGGCTAAACAATCCTTTTCTTCATCTATTGGCCCTGTCACTTTTCTTACAGTAACCGTTCCCTACATTTCCAGTTGGAATTCCTCTATGGTATCCCCATTCTATAAGATGACATTCTCTATCACTCTAAGAAATTCAGAGCTGTCTGTAAATCTTCATCTGCCCTAGGTTAATAGTAATTTTCCCCAACAACTGAAACTCTTGTCTCTTTGTACTAACAGTTTCATCTGCCCTCTACAAATATACCCAGTTCTGTTTCATCCTACAATAGCCTTTTCTCACTTCTGCTGCCCCTTTTAAAGTTAAAGCCTATATCTTCATTTCCAGTTTTGAATTACCTATAATCCATTACTACAAGGGGCAAAAAACTTAGTTTCTGTTTACTTCCTATAGTTTCTCTTTCAACATGTCACTGAAAAATTGGCTAAATTTAGGCATGATCATAAGAGGTCCCATGTAGCAAACATTGGGTATGATTAATTTCTTTATGCAGCATAATGAGCAAGTAGACACTGAATAAATATTTCAAAAAATTTCAAGTCTTTCATGTATCTATTATTGCTTTTTTATATTTATGAAGGTTAGAAAGTTGGTGTAACTTAATCTGTGTTTAAATCTAAGAGCCTCTTACCCTTTCTCAGTTTCCGGACAGCCAACATACAATGACTAGGAGAGAGATCCCATATTCTTAAGGTTTTATCATCACTTACAGTAGCACAGATGGGTAGGTAAGGATGTGTAGCCAAACCCCATACCTCTCCTTCCATGTGTCCCTATAAAGAAAACAGCATCAATTTCACCTAAACAGGTATGCATGACAGTTGTTCCAAAGACCTGCTCACCAATAATACTGACGGTAAAAAAATCAAAAACCCAAACATTTAAAGACTTGAAGTGGTTTCAAAGAGATGCAACAAATAAACATTTATTCATAAAACCCCACTAAAATCTGTTAAGAATTAAAAGTCCATGGTATTTAAGCTGACATCTAGCCCCCTGTCCCTCTTCCCAACTGATCCAGATGGAAACTTCACGCTAGACTGATGTAACCAAGAACATCTGGCTCTCTCCCCACTACCCAGTAAAAGGGCATTCTTCCCAGTAAGGGCAAGAAGTTGGAGTGTTTCTCATCTTGCCTCAGCCAATCACTGTGGAAGTTAAATTCTTGGTAATCAGAACTGACAGGTGGAAGACCCCTTCTCCCCAGCCCCTACTCCACATGGAAACACCACTTCTGGTACCCTGGTGGCAACTTAAGAATATCTGAGACTACCCAGTGTCCATCCTTTCTTCCCCTACCAAGTACTCAACCCTTATACCCCTGGCATATCCAGAAAGAAACGTTCCACCGTCTTACTCTCAACTCCAGAGCCCTGACTCGGATATTTTGTAAGAAGGGAGAAGAAAGCCATAAAGAAAATATAAAACTAACAAACAAAAATAGTAGCAGCAGCTCCTAATCTCTTCCCAACGAAACTGACTTATTTATAGCAGAGTGGGTGAAAGTTAATGACTAGGAGTGCTCTCAAAAACAGTGGAGGGGGGGCTGGAGCAGTGGCACTTGCCTGGCATGTGTGAGGATGCAGGTTGGTAACAGCACCATGTACACCACAAAGTGTCAAAGCAATGAAAGCCACATGAAAAACTAAATAAAATTGATTCTCTCTCTCTCTCTCTAAAAAAAGAAAAAAACCACAGTGGTGGTCTAGGAGTGTTGGTGTATGCCTGTGATCCCAGCCACTCCAAAGGATAAGGCAGGAGAGATTACAAGTTCAAGGTCGGCTTGCGTAACAGTGTGACCCTATCTCAAAATAAAAAGGACTGGGGATGTAGCAAAGTGGTAGAGCCTGGCATGTGTTAGGCCCTAGTTCAACTGCCAATACCACAAAATAAACAAGCAAGCAAAAAAAAAACAAAACAAAAACAAAAACCCAGTGGAGGCTGTGATGAAAAGTAATTAGAAGGAGATTTGTAGATTCATATGAGTCTGAACTGTAGACCAGCTAATTTGTCCAAAGGAAACTGGGAAATCTCAGAAGTAGCTGGGAAGATCCTAGTTGGAGTCAGTACTGACCTTGGGAAATATCTCTTTAAAGGAGTCTCAATTTTATTGATTTAGTCTGTTCAGCAATTTATACTCCAAGTAAGTGTTGAAAATAATCAATCAAGCAGTAATTAAAGGAGTTTAACAGCTGGGTGTGGTCAAGGCAAGAGACAATCAAAGAGAGGATAATAATTTTATAAAGCCATATCACTCTGATATCAAAAGCAAAAATATCACAAGAAATCCTCAGACCAGTCTCCCTTATAAAGTGGATTCTAAAACCTTCCACAAAATACTAGCAAACTGAATCAAACATAAAAAGATTTATATACCACAACCAGGAAAGCAAGTTGCCACATTCAAAAATCAATGGATTTTATCAATATAATGAAAAACAAAAACCACATGATCATCTGAGTAGACACAGAAAAAGCACATGAAAAATCTCTCCCAACCATTATAAAAACACTCAACAAACTAGGAGTTAAAGAGTAATTTCTCAACCTGGTAAAGAGAATCTATGAAAAAGCCACGGTTACATTATACTTAACAGTGGAAAGCTGAATTCTTTCCCCCAAAGATTAGGAACACGATATAGATGTTTCTTTTCAATACTTACATTTAACATTATATTGAAAGTTTTAGTCAGGACAATGAGGCAACTAGATTGGACTTGAGGAAATAAAACTTTCTCTATTTACAGATGACATGATCATATATGTAGAAAATCCTAAAGAATCCAACCACTATAAAACTACTAGAAGTAATAAATGAGTCAACAAGTTTATTGGATATAAGGTCCTATACAGGATATGCACAAAATCAACTCTTTTTCTCTACACTAGCAATGAATAATCTGAAGACAAAATTAAAAATAACTATTTGTAATAATATAAAAAATACTCAGAAATAAATTTAACAAAAGAAGTGTAAGACTTGTATGCTGAAAACCACAAAACCCTGCTGAAAAAAGAAAAGATCTAAATAAATAGAAAGCTGTCCTATATTCCACAGACAGAAGAATTCATCATGTTAGGATGAATCCCCAAACCAACCCATTACTGCTACAATTGGTATATATATATATATATATATATATATATATATATATATATATAATATTTTAGCTATATAACATTTCTGTTAGTCATATACATTCTCACACTTTATTTCTAACATGGAGTGTTTCTCAAAGATTTCTTTGATTTTCTACTCTAGATGATTAAAAATAATCTTTTTAGAATTTGTGAAAAATCTCATTAAGGTTTGGGTTGTAATAATATTGAATCATATTAAATCTGTAAATTATTTCAGTGTTTTGTGTTATTAGCAAAATATTACAACTTTCTTGGACATTTTAACTACAAAATTCCAGTTTACTGCATATCTGTTCTGTGTGCGTAGCACATTTTATTTCGTATTTTAGAAATACTATTGGTTTTTACATGCTGATTCTGCATTTAAACGCACTGCAGAACTCAATTATTCGTAACAATTTTTCCGTTTATTGTCTTGATATCAAAAAATACTACCATTGTCCACTTATTTCTAACACTTTTGTTGATTTGTTTTACTGGATTGGCTAACATTGTACCTATACTGGACAAAAATGGTAAGACATAGTAACCTTGCCTTGTTCCTGATGTCAAGACAAAATGTCACTGAAATCGGAAATTTGTAATAAATACAAAAAATCATGGGATGAGCTGGAGGTGTTGCTCAAGGTTAGAGCACATAATTAGTACGTGTGAGACCCTGGGTTTAATTCCCAGCCAAACACACACACACACACACACACACACACACACACACAGAGTATTAAAAACTATTTTAATTGGGAGACCAGAATAGCTACAGTGCTTTAGTTTCCTTATAAGCAAACCAAAGCCTGATGTAAATAATAAAATAAAACTAGATTCTTTACTAATCAGGAACTGCCAACTAATCTCTAAGGTTTCCCTGCTCTAACCAATCCAACAGATCTTCTTTACTGTCTGCATTCAGTCTATAAAAGCTCAGTGCCTATGCTCTTGCAGCAGGTTTTCCTGAACCTCTTCTGGTTTGCAGTGCTGCCCAATTCATGAATATTTTAAATGATCAAATAAACTCTGTTAAGTTTATTTTGTCTAATGTTTTTCTATTAATAGATGTCACTTATGACTTCTAAATCTTTTCTCACAATTATGAAACTGTCTGTGGTCTTTAAAAATTCCATCTCTGAATTCATCCTTAAAGGGTACTCATGTTAATATTTCCCAAGAAATAAGTACATTAAACACTATTACTCTATCATATTTTAATTTCAAAGGCATATTATGCAACTCAAATTGAGTAAGGTATCATTAATTTAATGTTTTGTCATTTGCATACTTATTTTTTAACATCGTATTATATTAATAATAAAATAAAACATTTATAAAGTATGTGCAGTGTTCTCAGCTACGTAATCTATGTGTACTCTTTGGTATACTAACAGGAGTGAAATGGGGGCTGGAAAAGAAATATCTCTATTAAGAAAGAAAATAATATTTTTTTCAGGGTAAAAGGCAAACCAGTTTGGTGTTACTATATAGAAATGCATAAGGACAAATTTTCATCTGGATATATCCACCCTCACTTATTATGTTTTATAGTATTGATCAATTTCCCTTCCTACTTTTCCAAAAAATATAAAACACTGAAGAAATGGTACATGTAAAAATCTAATACAGCACTCTCAATGGAAATGTTAAGGGCCATATGGCCAGTAGCTATTGCAGGTATATGTTTATATTTCTAGCACACAAATTTTTATATTTCTGGGTTTCTATTTTATTATTGATATACTTTCACTGATAAAGGTTTTCAGTAATGAAATTTTGGCATAAAGTCATACACTTATTTATTTTTATAGGTTAAAAACATAAGAATGACTTAACTCAAAAGAATTTCACAGAAAAATAACATATATACAACAAACATACTTCAAATAAATAAAATAATATATGAAATAAATGCACTGGGATAAATTAGTTACAACTAACTTTTCCTTCTATTAATTTATTTTGTGATAAGAATTTACTCAGAATATTGGCAATTATTCCACATGAGAATATGTATATTTATTTAGTGATATCTAGTCATTCAGCTATAACCAAATTAAAATTTTTTCTTTATACATTAAAAAATATTTCCCTAATTAATATTATTTTTCACCACTGTCAACTTTTGCTTCTTATGTACTGAAAGAATAATTGTATGCAAGAGAAAAAAACATATTAGCATTCCACAATACCTGGACCAGAAGTGTTACTGGGCCACTTTTATCCACTTCTAGTATTTCACCATTCTTTGTGCCAACTAAAATATGACCATGTCCCAGTGAAATGGCACGTATAGATGGGTTATCTTCCAAGAGGAGACCTGAAATGTGAAAAGGAGATATAAGAACATGAAGTTATTATAACAAAAGGGTGTATCACTACAGTGTTATTTTTTTGTTTTCACAAATAGTTTATTACATAAATTGAATGGTAAAGTACACCTGTCACCCAGATTCAACATCTCCTAATTATGTGCCGTTTGTACTTCCCCTATGTCTCTACCCACTTCACAGTCAAGCTCCACTTTATTTACTTCTGGGTGATTTCAGATGGAAACACAATGAATGTAACAAATATTAACTGTGTAGTTTTGAGAAATGTATCTATAAAACCTATTGTTTTAAGCACAGAATATTTGCAATATCCCAAGAAAAATTTCTGTGGGTCTTCCCAGCCAACTCCCACCCCCAGATGCAAGTTACTATATGATTTTTGAACTGTGGGTTCACTTTGCTTGAAATCATACAATTTATATGCTTTTAGGTTCAGCTACCATAGTACATAATGTTTGTGAGACTCAACCAGGGTATGTGCTTTAGTAATATGATTCTTTGTATTGATGAGCAGTATTTTATTATTTCGATGAATGATAATCTGTTCATCCACTTTAGTACTGAAAAAAACATCTAGGCTACTTTCTGTTTTGTACCATTAGATCTACAGGGCCTATCACATTCTTAAACAATTACCTACAACAGTGCTATTCTGACAATTAAACAAACAAGGTTGATTTCTCCTATATTTTAAGTATTCTAATAATGCATGGTAGTTCCCTCAATCAATTTATTAATTTTAAAGTAAGTATACATATATAATAGAATTTTATTTTATGCCAGATTCCCTATTACCCTTCTGACATCTACTTCTTATTTTTTTTCTTAAGGTACTAGGGATTGAGCCCAGCATTTCATATATGATAGGCAAGTGTTCTACCACTGAGTTACACCCTAGGGGAGTCATCCTAGAAGAAACAGTGTTTTAGATTTGAAAAATGAGCATGTGGTTAGGTAACTGGAGGGAGGAAATAAAAGCGATACAAATAGGAAAAGAAGTAGTCAAACTATCTCTGTTTACTGATAATATGATCCTATATCTAGAAGATCCAAAATAACTCCACCAGAAGACTTCTAGAGCTTATACATCAATTTAGCAAAGTAGCAGGATAAAAGATCAGCACCCATAAATCAATAGATTTCCTATACTTCAACAGTGATTCAGCCAAGGAAGAAATCAGGAAAATCATTCCAATCATGATAACCTCAAAAAAAAGTTAAAAAATTAAAAAATAAAATAAAAACAAAACAAAAAAACCCTTGAAAGAAAATTTAATCTAACCAAGGAGGTAAAAGATATCTATAATGAGAATTATAGAACAGCAAAGAAAGCTATTAAAGATCTTAGAAGATGGAAAGGTATTCCATGATCTTGGATAACCAGAATTAATATTGTCAGAATGGCCAGACTACCAAAAGCAATATACAGATTTAACACAATCCCCATCAAAATATCAATGACACTCTACACAGAATTACAAAAAAATGATTCTTAAATTCATTTGGAGTAATAAAAGACCCAGAATAGCCAAAGCAATACGAAGTAAGAAAAGTGAAGCAGAAAGCATCACAATACCTGATCTGAAATTATACTACAGAGCTACAGTAACAAAAATAGCATGGCATTGGTATCAAACAGATATGAAGACTGGTAGAATAGAAGGCACAGAGACAAATCCACAAACCACAGCTGTCTGATATTTGACAAAGGTGACAAAACTATATCTTGAAGCAAGGACAGCCTTTTAAACAAATGGTGCTGGGAAAACTACAGCTTATGTAGAAAACTATAGCTTATGTAGACAACAGAAATTAGATCCCTATCTTTCACCCTGCACAAAACTCAAACTGAAATGGATCAAAGACTTATGAACAAGACCAGAAACCTTACATTTGCTAGAAGAAAACAGAGTCAATACTCCATCATATAAGGACTGACTTCCTAAACTAGACCCCAAAAGTGCAAGAAATAAAACCAAGAATCAATAAGCACATCATTAAACTAAAAAGCTTCTGCACAGCTTAGGAAATAAGATTAAGACTGTGAAAACAAAGCCTACAGAATGGGAGAAAATCTTGGCCAGCTACTCCTCTGACAGGAGACTAATATCCAGAATATAAAAAAAACTTAATACCAAAAAAAAAAAAAAAACCTAACCCTATCAATAAATGGGCAAAAGAGCTAAACACAAATTTCTCAACAGAATAAATACAAAAGGCCAATAATATAAGAAAAAAATGTTCAACATCTCCAGCAATCAGAGAAATGCAAATGAAAACTGTATTAAGGAGCTAGAGCGGTGGCTCAGCAGTTATGGTGCTTGCCTGTCATGCACCAGTACGCAAGTTCAAACCCCAGCACCATGTACACAATGAAGTCTCGGAAAATGAAAGCCACATGAAAAACTAAATAAAATTGATTCTCTCTCTAATTAAAAAAAAATGAAATTATGGCATTTGCTGGTAAATAGGATTGAAATGGAAAATATCATGCTAAGTGAAATTAGCCAAACTTAGAAACTCAAAGGTTGAATGTTTTCTCTCATATATGGAAGCCAGAGTAAAATAAAGGAAATGGGGAGGGAAGGATAAGATTACAGAAAGAACCATTCAAATACAAATTAGCAGACAGCTAAAGGAAGTCTAATAGAAAAGAGGAAAGAGCAGGAGAGAAGGGAGGAAGAGCAGGAGGGAAATGGGGAGAGGAAAAAAAGGAGGGATAAAAAAAGTATATTTTGCACCTCTAAGATACTAAATAATTTCCATGCAATCAATAAAAATTGGAAAAGTTAAAACAAAAATTAAAGGGAGTAAGAGCAGTAGAAGGGACCAAGAGGATGGAAGAAGGTGAGGGATAGGGGTAAGTGCTGGGGAAGAGATATTGTCCTAATTATATTGTCATATTGTATGCACATATGAATACGTAACAACAAATCCCATCATTATGTACACCTATAATGCACCCAAAAAATGTGGAAAAAAACAAACACTAAAATATATAAATCTGATGCCCATGCCCATCAAGTAAAGCAGGAAAAATATATTCCATGTGTTCTGCCTCAATTATCAAACTTATTAATGAACAATTAATCTCTTTTCCCAGAAAATAAACTAAATCTCAAATCACCTTTGGATCCTGGGGCCAAAGCAGCTCTTTTTATAGCATAGGTCTTGAGACATCTTTCAAAGGAGTCATCCCAAAGAGCTACTACACCATCTTTTCCTCCAGTTACAAATCCCTATGAAAACAAAGGTTAATAAAGTTCAAGTTAATAAAAGATTTAAATATATTAAAAATAATAACCTCCTTTATATTGGAAAACTCCAGAGGAAAGACTATAGCCAAAAGTTATAGCTTGCAAATATCAGGAATTAGACAAGAATTATAATTTTTAAAAAACTGACATGAAATCTTGAAAATTATTTACGAGAACAGCAAACATTTTTAGTTTTAGTATAGGATATTTAAAATACAGTTTTCTAATTTGGAACTATGAGTTAGAGATACCAATTTCAGTAAGTTACATATATTCTTCGGCAGTCTTTTCAACTTCAATCTTTACAAAGAAGGGATAATAACAGTATCCACCTGATAGGATATGATGATTACATAAAGCGCTAAGCACAATTTTTGACATATAGTAAGGGCTTAATATATATCAAGTTAAACTCATTTTCTCAAACTGCAGACCTGTCTCATTCTGTGTTTATAAAGTTGAAGAAAGGAACAAAACAAGGTCAAAAAGCACTATAATTGGGTAGCCTAGTCAAAAAGAACAGCAATGTTCCTTTACTTCTGAAAATGCTCTACATACCATGATCAGATTATGTTTAATTAAAGTCCCTTTAGGTTACTTACTTTTTCCAGTGCATGCATGCTGAATACGGGCCCATCATGTGCTTTCACTGTTTTTACAAGAAAGACATCTCTCCATATACACACATCCCCTGTGGATGTTCCAGAAAAAGCCATCTCTTCAGTCCATCCATACACCGCACACATCATTGTGTCATTTTTCCCCACTGTGCCTACGTAGCCTTTTCTTCCAATCAATCCTCCCCCTGGTTCATAAAAAATATTAAGAGCACCACTTTCAAAATGTACGCAATTGTAAGGTACAATTTCTTTTCTATTACTGTTTGCATAGAAAGTCATCTAACAGGAGAATACAAAGAAAAGCATGAGTCTTTTAATCAGCAATTCAGATACCACTCTGCATGGTGGAATTTAGTCCATAATAACTTTTTGGATAAATAAGATACAATTTAAGTCATTTTTAATCAGTCTTTAGCATTTTTGATGATTTTTCCAAAATTCTTAATATGACATATTTAAAAAATACAAAAGGTATTTAAAAAACCAACACAATGGGGCTGGAGCAGTGGCTCAGTGGTTATGGTGCTTGCCTGGCATGTGAGAGTAGATGAGTGCATGAGTTCAAACCCCAGCACTACGTATACAATGAAGTCTCTGAGCAATGAAAGCCATGTGAAATACTAAATAAAACTGAGTCTCTCTTTCTCTCTCACTGTCCCACTCTCTTAAAAAATAAAAACCCAACATAACGAATATCTGTGTAACCACTATCAAAATATAAAAATATAAAATATAAAATATAAAAATATACCAAAACAACTGACACATCATGTCAATCCTATCTCCCTTCTTCACAATCTGCTATTCAGAATATAAAATTAAAAGTTAATTGTTCTCCTGCAATCTTTAATATATATATATATATATATATATATTTTTTTTTTTTTTTTTTTTAGAAAGAAGAACAGAGAGAGAGACAGAGAGAATCAATTTTTATTGAGTTTCTCACATGGCCCTCACTTCTCCGACACTTAGTTGTATACATGGGGCTGGGGTTTGAACCCAAGTACTTTTGCATGCCGGGCAAGTGCCAAAACTGCTGAGCCACTGCTCCAGACCCCCTTTATACATTTTATTACGTATTTATTAATTCTTAAGCAATATGTCATTATTTCTCACATTTTACATTTTCTATAAATATCATCCTGTATGTTTTCTTTTGCAACTTGCTCATTCACCAAGGATTTGTCAGAATTTTACACTCTGCACTTCTACAAAAAGCATTTTCATAACTATATATCATTTCATTATATAAACATTCCATAATCTATTACTTTTTTATTAATGAGTATTTAAGGAGTTTCTCATTTTTGGAAAATATGTTGAAAATAATGTTGCTTTAAACACTCTTATTAAACACTAAAAAAAGAAATTGCAGAAGACCTGAGTAGATGGAAAAACATTCCATGCTCATGGTTAGACAGAATTAATATAATCAAAATGGCCATTCTACCCAAAGCCCTATACAGGTTTAACGCAATCCCCATCAAGATACCAATGTCATTCTTCATGGATATAGAAAAAGCAATTCTCAAGTTCGTATGGAATAACAGAAGACCCAGATTAGCTAAAACATTACTCTGCAGGAAGGAAGAAGTAGGGGGTATCTCAATCCCTGACCTGAAATTTTACTACAGGGCCATAGTAACAAAAAAAATATGGTATTGGTATCAAGACACAACCGAAGACCAATGGAATAGAACAGAAGATTCTGAGACGAACCCTTATATCTTTAACTATTTGATATTTGATAAAGGGGGCAAAAACAGTGTAGAAGAAAGTTAGCCTGTTCAACAAGTGGTGTTAGACAAACTGGACAGCCATGTGTAGACAACTGAAGCTGGATCCTTACCTTTCGCCCTACACAAATATTAAATCAGAATGGTTCAAAGACCTGGATTAAGCCAGAAACTTTAAATTTACTTGAAAAAGAAGTAGGATCAACAGTACAGGACATAGAGGTTGGCGCCGCCTTCCTTAACAAAACTCCCATAGTGCAAGCAGTAGAATCAAGAATAAATGAATGGGATGCAATTAAACTAAAAAGCTTTTGCACAGCTAAAGAATTAGTCAAGAGTGTCAAGAGAGATCCAACAGAATGGGAGAAAATCTTTGCCTGATACACCTCAGAGAGAGGGCTAATATCCAGAATATACAAAGAACTAAAAGAACTAAAAAACAAAATCATAAATAATCCAATCAATAAATGGGCTATGGATCTAAAAAGAAACTTCTCACCTGAGGAAGTCTAGAAAGCCCATAAATATATGAGAAAATGCTCTACATCATTAGCTATAAGAGAAATGCAAGTCAAAACTTCAATAAGATTCCACCTCACTCCTGTTAGAGTAGCAAAAATGAAGAAAACAAACAACGACAGATGCTGGAGGGGCTGTGGGAAAAGAGGAACACTATCACACTGATGGTGGAACTGCAAACTGGTTCGGCCACCCTGGAAAGCAGTGTGGAGACTCCTCAAAAAATTAGGACTGGAACCACCTTATGACCCAGCTATCCCACTCCTGGTTATTTTCCCAAAAGAGTTAGAATCAGCATATTATAGTGATGTGGCTTCATCAATGTTTATAGCAGCTCAATTTACTATAGCTAGACTATGGAACCAACCCAGATGCCCCTCACTGGACGAGTGGATTCAATATCTTTGGTACATATATACAATGGAATACTACTCAGCCATTAGAGAAAATGATATTATGGCTTTTGAAGCCAAATGGATAGAGATGGAAAAATTATGCTAAGTGAAGTATCCCAATCTCAGAGACTCAAGGACCGAATGTTTTCTCTCATTTGTGGAAGCTAGAATACAACCGGAAACAGTATGTTAGATGTCTAAGCTATTAATAACCTCAACATGTATGAATTTTTACACAAACAGGGAGAACCATGCCTAGGATATCTGGAGACGCAGAGAGGTGGGCAAAAGGGGGGAGGGATTAGGAAGGATATCTAGGAGACTGGAGGGAGGGAGTATGGGGGAATCAACTCAGAAGGAGATTTCTGACCTTCACGAGAAGTCCATTTAACACAGAGGTTCTTTTAGGGGAAACATAGAACCATGGGGTACCCAAGGGTGGAAACTATGACATGGCATCAGCCTTGGCTAAATATGTAAATATATATTTGTTCTTGATTATTTGATAATGATTCCCCCTCAATTTTAAGTCCATATTCAACTAATAAAAAAAAGATATTAGGCAATCTAATAGATTCTTACTCTAATTACTTCTATTAGAATTGCTTAGAATTTTTAGATTAAATTTAGGAAAATTCATAGCTTTAAAACTATTAGCCCTTCTATCCATGAGCATGTATTTATAGTTCTTTATTTACTGAGTTCTTCTTTACTGCCTTTTGAGAAACATTTCTAATTTTCTTCACAAAAGCATTAATATATTTTGTTAGAATCCTTCATAGAAAAACTCAGGCTATTTTTGCTGTTGTGAATGGATTATCCTGTTTTAGAAATTATATTTTATAATGTATTGCTATTGACTTGAATGGATTTTTGTTATCAGTGAGGTATACAACAAATTGGACTCTATTATTAAGTTTAGAATTTTGTGGAGTCTCTTGAATTTATTTTCTGTATAGATTATCATATTATGTGTAATTATGGCCATTTGTCTCTTTCTTTTCAATCCTTATTCTTCTAATTGATTTTTCATGTCATACTCTTCTACATAGGATCTCTAGTACTATATTGATAGGAGTAGTAATGGTTAGCAATCCTTGTCATTTCCAAATTTCATTAAAAATGCTTTTGTCATGTAAAAAAATAAATAAACACTCTTATTAGGGTCTCTTCTATACAAGTGCAAGAGGTAATGCCTAGTACTCGTAGTCACAGGATAATGTGTAAAAGGAACATTTAAGCAACAGTGGTACAAACTCTTATGTCCAAATTTTTCTCCCAAGTTGATATACCAACTT
>PVKS010002730.1:0-74823 GCA_004027875.1 Aplodontia rufa | reverse complement strand
CTCTTTAAAAAAAAAAAAAAGAGGACAGTGACAGAGAGAGAGAGAGAGAGAGAGAAAGAGAGAGACAGAATCAATTTTTATTGAGTTTTTCACATGGCTTTCATTGCTCTGACACTTAGCTGTGTACGTGGGTGCTAGGGTTTGAACCCACGTTCTCACGCATGCCAGGCAAGTGCCATAACCACTGAGCCAGCACTCCAGGCTCCCAACTTCTACTTCTATTAATAGTGGCAGGATTTCCGGTTGTTACTACCTTTAGCAACACTGGGTATTATTGTTAGACACGGGAATGTGAAATATCAAGTGACTTATTGGTTTTAATTTACGTGTCTGTTAGTATTAATGAATTTGACCATATTTTCATATTTTTATTGGTATTCATCATCTATCAATATCTTTCAACCATTTTCCCTATTGAAATCACTTGTTCATTTACTCAGCAGAAACACTTGACACGCACTATTCAAGGCACCGGTAGTAGAGCTAAGAACAAAATAGATGACAAAATTCTCTGGTTTTTAGACCTTCATAGTGAAAGACAGTCAAAAAAATTTGACAACTAATATATTAGGTAACAATGGGTACTTTGGAAAATATGTAAGCCTAAAAAGGAGATAAGAAGTGGGAGGAGTCCACTGTAAGTTGGGTGGGAAAGGGTAAGCCTCATCAAAATGGTGGTATCTGAATAAAGAACTGAAGAAGGTAGTGAGAGTAAGGCAAGTTAGAATAGTGTTACAAGGCAGATGAAGCAACAAGTGAAAAGGTCCCAAAACAAGAATGTGATTAGAATCTTTAAGGATCAATCATTGAGACAAATGAAGAGAAGCAAAGAGAAGAAGGGCGACAGCACTAGCAGATGGCTCAGAAGTGGATGGCAGGCCTCTCTAAGTACATAACTTTTACTTTACATGAGATGGAAAATATTCGAGCAGTGGAATGATAAGATTGTCATATGACTTATTAGATGGCTTATTGTGACTTCTGGGTTGAGAATAGGTTGAAGGATAAGGAAGATGAAAAAAAGTTAGAAGTCTATTTCAATCATCTGACTAAAAGATAAGGGAGACAAGGACCAGGGTGGTAGCCTAGAAAATGAAAAGTGGTCAGATTCCGAATGTATTCAGGTCATCTAGCAGCCAGAATCATTAATGATACTTCAAGAGCAGTTGGGTAGAGTGGAAGGAGACAAAACCAGGTTAGATTTCTCTCAAGAGAAAGAAAGAGGAAAGACTATAAAGGGAAATATACTTCACTATACAGGAAAGAAGGGAAACTGATTAGTAACTGGAGGACAGAACGCGAAGGATTTGTTTTACTTGTTTAAGATGAAGAAATAGCTGGGCTGGCTTGGTGGTGCATGTCCATAATCCCAGTGACTTGGGGGCTGAGGTGGGAGGACTGCAAGTTCAAGGCCAGCCTCACAAATTAGCAAGACTCCTCAGCAACTTAGGGAGATCCTCTCTCAAAACAAAAAATAGAAAGGACTGGGGATGTGGCATAGTGGTTAAGCCCCCTGGGTTCAATCTCCAGTACCAAGAAAAAAGATGAAGAAATAATACCACACTTATATGCTAAAAGGAATCATTAGAGGGGGGAAATTAATGATGCAGCAGAGATAGGGATGAAGAAATGGAGTGATATCCTTGAGTAGATGCGAGAAGGAATCTAATGCATAAGTAGAGGAACTAGGCTTCACTACAGCACAGACTAGGCTAAATCTTATGGCCACCTATTTTATATAAAGCCCACTGGAGCAGGTTAACATTAGAAACACAGGAAGCCTTATCTCATTGATTTGTGGCTGCAACTGGCAGCTGCCTGGAACCTGACCTGATCACCAGCTACAAGCTGGGGACTCTACTAAGAGCAACTGCTAAGCACCTAGCAGTGGAATAGTTCAGGAGTTGTCCCGTCTTTGGCCAGTTGCCCAAGTTAAGAAGATCAGACTCCCAGAAGGATGACATATCAGTCATCGCTGGGACAGATAGCTTCAGAGTGAAGCTGACTATAGTGACCTGTTATGGTTTGGATATGGAATGTCCCCCAAACCTAATGTGTTAGAAGTATGGCCTCCAGTGCAACAGGAGTCAGAAGTGAGGCTTTCAGGCAATGATTGGATTTTGACCTCATCAGTGGGTTAATCCATTTGATGGGTTAATTCACACTGATAGCTGAATGGACTTCTAGGAGGAGGGCCCTAGTTAGAGGAAGTAGGTCACTGGGAGCATGCCCTGCAAGGGTTAATCTTTTCTCCAGCCCTTTCTCTTTCTCTCTCTGCTTCCAGGCTGCCCTGACTTAAGCAGATTTCCTCTGCCACACCCTTCTGCCATGATGTTATGCTTCATCTTGGGCCCAGAGCAACAAAGTTGGCCAACCGTGGTCTGAGACCTCTGAAATTGTGAGTTAAAATAACCTTTTCCTCCTGTAAGCATTTCCGTCAGGCATTTGGTCATCACACATTAAAAAAAAAAAGTTGACTAATACTATGCCCTAATCTGCTAGGCCCATTCCCTGAAATAGGGCAATCTTGGAAAGTATGTTTCCAATTAACAGCAAGTGGGAACACACAGAGTACTCAGGACAGGCAAAATTTCTCTCATTCTCTAGGTATCTACATTATAATGTTGATTTTTTTACCTTTGGCCTAGAGAGCTTAAAATATTTACTATTTGACCCTTTACAGAAAGTTTTGCCATTCCTGGTTTAGATAACTGGTGGCTAGATTTTCTAACACATAAAACATGTTTCTATTACACAAGATCATGTCGTTGCTGCATTCAAAAACTTTCAGTGATTCCCTGTCCCTCTGACCACTATGGTACAGAGTTCATATACTTCCAGGGAAAGGCTCATAATAATCATAACTTGGAAATCTCAGTCTAGATTTTGGATGGGTGGCAAGAGAGACTCCATTTTAGCTTTAGGCCTAGGTCATCTCCTTCAACTTAATTTACCTAAAATTATGCATTCAGGAGGTTAGATAACTCTTAGATCAGGGAAATTGGGCTGAGGCGGTGGCTCAGTGGTTACAATGCTTGCCTAGCATGCAAAAGGATGCAGGTTCAAACCCCAGCACCAGGTACACAAAGGAGGGTAGAAGCAATAAAAGTCATATGAAAAACTAACTAAAATTGATTCTTTCTCTCACTCTCCCCCTCTCTTAAAAAAAAAAAGGAAAAGAAAGAAAAGAAATTGGTAACTGGTTTTCCACTTGGCTAGTGAACTCCAAGAATCAGAACTCTAAAAGCGATGAAGGTTGAAATGTGTACCAAAACCCTAACACCTATCCTTTTATGGTTCAGTTTCAGGTTCGGGTCTACTATATGCCTAATCAAACTTAAGGAAGAAAGATCTTAACTACTCATCTTTTCATTTTAAGGCTATTTACTTTCCTTAAAGCAACAAATACATATTTTTTGTTTTTAAGAAAAATACTAAGTATTACTTGCTGGGTATTTGCAATTTGTTTTTTGTTTTTTAAGAGAGAGGGAGAGATAGAGAGAGAGCAAGAGTGAGAAACAATTTTTTTTTTAGTGGTGCTGGGGTTTGAACTCACATACTCATGCATGCTGGGCAAGTGCTGTAACCGCCAAGCCACTGCTCCAGCCTCAGATATTTGCAATTTTAAGTGAGTAAGAGGACCAAGTGAAAAGTTTGTTTAACATAAGGGAATGAAATTATAAATGTGAAAATACTTTTTACTTTGTAAATGCATACACTATGATCTGATGAGTCTGTGATAAAATATAAATCCAAGTCAGAAAATCAATTTCCTATGTAGAATTCAACTTGAAAGTTACTTGAACATTGGAACTGTCTTCACTAAGCCTATTCTTTTCTATATTTTACTATCCTACATTTACATATTTCCTCTGAAAGGTTTAAATTCATTGAGACTCAATGTGACACTGCAGAAAAGAAAAATATTTTTCATTTAAAAAGTGAACTTCCTTAACGTTTGTAATTTAGTTATAAATGACTAAAGTAATAGAACATTTTATTTCTATATCAGATACAGAATTTTACCAAAATTTTTCATTTTAACTATAAACCATGTCTTTTAAAACAAGGGAGTCTGGACACCAATTGATTATGTTAAATTCTGATACATTAAATTCTCTTGCAAATATGAATATTACATAAATGCATCTTTCTTTAAAATGCACCAAGACAACAGTAAGTCACATTAAAAAAATTTACCTTGGATAATTTTAGATTTCCAAAAAAGATGCAGAAATAACACAGTGTTCCCATATAAGCCTCCATCCAGTTTCCTCTAATGTTAACATCTTATAACAATCCCTTTGTCAAAACTTAGAAACCATCATTTTTTATATATTACTATTAATTGAACCCCAGATTTCATTCAGATTTCACCAGTTTTTCTACTAACGTCCTTTTTCTGTTCCATGATCCAGTCCAGGATGCCACAACGCACTTAGCTAAATTACTTTTAAAAGTAACAATTTTTGAAAGGAGTAAAAAGTAACACTTCCTTACCTGCTCTACGCCAAAATTTCATATGTTTAATTCCAGCTGTAATTAGTTTATCAGGCACGTAGGGGTTCATCTTAACAACAAAAATCTTATCTTTACTTCCTCTGAAATAAATACAAAATGTTTTAACTCTGAAGATAAACTTATCCTGTAACTTATCCTGCAACAACCTTCTGTCTGATCCATACTACTTCTCACTTTACTGAACGTGTCTTCCACTTGTCTCTTGCATTTGAACTGTGATGTCGTGCATTTGTACATTCATTCTCTTTTCTGTCTGTCTTCCTGTCTCTCTCTCTCTCTCTCTCTCTCTCTTCAGTACTACGGACTGAACTCGGGGATGCTCTAGCACTAAGCTCCATCTCCAGCCCCTTTTATTTTGAGAAAGGGTCTTGCTGAGTTGCCCAGGCTGATCTCAGCCTCCTGAGTAGCTAGAATTAGAAGCATATGCCACTGTGCCTGACTTTTCATTGTTTCAACATGTCAACTCTGTTCAAAGGATGGTCAAAAGAGTGAAAACTTCTTTTGGATAGCAACTCTGATACCTACTACTGTCCATAGAGAATGCTGTTAGTGGCATGAATTGAGTTAAAGCATTTTTAAAATAATACTTCATTATAATTTAATATAGCTTTTCCAACTACAAATTTCCTCTTAAGCTATCACTTTCTTGGGCATTATTTATATAATCTGTAAAAAAGCATTTAATTATATTAAGTGCTTTAATATCTCACTTTAAGGAATAGGGAACTGAAAAAGTTGTTTTCTGATACTGTTGATTGTTTCCTCCTTTAAAACATTAACATCTTTATTCTAAAAACAAGACAAGTTCACTGTAGATAATTTAGAAGAAAAATAAACACCGCAATAACTTCTTTATGTGTATTTTTTCACATAAAATATAATATAAATATTTTGTCATGCACTCTAATTGCTACCCAATAGCCTTATCATACAGAATTCACTCTACTTGCAAGTGGACAAACAAGATAACCGTTATTTCCAAGACCATATTATAGCTAATTTAAAAAGTGGATTCATAAGGAATAAACCTTCAAAGAAACTATGAAATCATTTATCTTTTATCATGATACCATTTATTCAAAGGCAACAAAGACAACTACAAAAAAGTTACATATTAGCTTGATTTCAAATTATTCTAATTAAAAAGGTTTTTAAATTCCAAAGTAATTCTAGTATTTTGCCAATGTCATATCAAGTTATCCCCTTACTTTGCTGTTGAAAGTTTCTCTCCTTTCTTCCAGTCCCACAGCACAATGGTGTGACTATCATCTATTCCAACTGAAGCCAAACGTTTTCCATCCGCTGTGATCATTAATCAGAGAGATATAGTTACTATTTACATTCAGAAGATAAACACTCAGTATGTATTCTAAAGCCCATGCTGGCAACTGAATGCTGCTTCCCCCACAGGTTTCAGGTGCTAGAGGCTTGGTCCTCAGTGTGGTGAGGACCAAGGTTGCAGAGCCTTTCACAGGTAGAACCCACCATGAGGTGAAAACAATACAGGGAGCTCTGCCCTCAGAAAGGAATGCTGGTCTTTCAGAGTGAGTGAGTTCTATGATAATAGGTTATTATAAAAGAGCAACGCTGGGCTGGAGCAGTAGCTCGGCCATTACGGCGCTTGCCTTGAACACGAGTTCAAACCCCAGCACCACATACACAACAAAGTGTCAGAGGAATGAAAGTCACATGAAAAACTAAATTTAAAAAAATTGCTTCTTTCTCTATCTCTCACTGTCCCTCTCTCTCTTAAAAAAAAAAAAAAGTGTAACACTGGAGTGGTGGCTCAGAGGTTATAGCACTTGCCTGACATAGGCCAAGACACGGGTTTGAATCCCAGCACCACGAACACAACAGTGTCAGAGCAACGAAAGTCACATGAAAAACTGAATAAAACTGATTCTGTCTCTCTCTCTCTCTCTCTGTCCCTTTCTTTCTCTCTGAAAACAAAAAGAAAAGAGCAAGCGTAATCATTGAATTTCTCTGGCTTCCCTCCCACCATGTGATCTCGATTTCTTTCCCCCATGATGCCATCCATCATGCTGGGACACAGCCAAAGGGGCTCTCACCAGAGGCAGAATCAGTGGACAAAGCTGTAAGCTAAACTAGCGAAACTAATCTCTCTCTCTCTTTTTATAAGTACCCAGGTAGCTTGTTATAACAACAGAAAATGAATATACCACAGCACTATATTTAAAATTTGAAAAAAAACAATGGTAAATGTTAGTCATGCATGCACATGACTATAAAAAGAACCAGAATTTGTAAGTGTGTATGTGGGGGCAGATGGGTAATGACTTCTTTTTTTTTTCCCCGAATTCTTTTTTTTTTTTCCCCAAGGCTGAGGACCAAACTCGGGGCCTTGTGCGTGCTAGGCAAATGCTCTGCTCTGCCAACCCCGGATAATGAATGACTTCTTGAATCATGTAAACATCTCTGTTGTTATCTCACCTGACCTCATTTACTTTATCTGTACATCTGGTTGGGATGGGGAAGGGAAAGAGAAATTATAAACGTATGAAATGACAGGTTAAACACCCTGAGATAATTGTATGCATTATCAAAACATCACATTGTACCCCATAAGCATGTACAATTATTATAGGTCAATTTTAAAAACAAACACAAAGGGCTGGAGCAGTGGCTCAGCCGTTACAGCACTTGTCTGGCATGCACAAGGACACAAATTTGAACCCAGGCACCATGACACTAAGTGTTGGAGCAATGGAAGCCACATGAAAAACGAAATAAAATTGTTTCTCCCTCTCTCTCTTTCTCACTGTCCCTCTCTCTCTTAAAACAAAACAAATCTGCAAAAAAAAAATTGAAAAGAATTAAGAAAGGAGAGGAAAAAAGGATTTAATTCTAATAAGTTTACCATAAGAATGCTACTATAAGAAAACATTCAGTAATTATGAAGAGCTACACAAAAAACATAGTTACAGCAACGTGCTGTCAATGTTAGCATGACTCCTTTCAGTGAAAGTTAATTATGTTACTTACTATTATCAAGCAACAAGTAATGGGTATATCAGATGAATCATGAAGACAAATGACTGATGAGACAGGCTGACAGGTTGTGTTTCTAAACAGGTTACAAGGCTCAGGCTATAAGAAAATGCTTTCTACTCTGTCACAAGTTTGCAAACGTTACTTAGATCCTCAATACTATCAGTGGCATTTTTACTGTTCATCCACCTAATCTATTATTCATTTTCTTGACTATTATTAATCTTGAAAATGTATATTTTCTCCCACACCTCACTTATGGTTAACTTGTCACTTTGGTCAGAGAAGCAAAAAGCACTAACCTAATGTGTTTAACTTTTTTTTTTTTTTAAGAGCGAGAGAGAGAGGATGAGAGAGAGAGAATCAACTTACTTTATTTATTCTTCTGGCCTATGTTTCTCTGACACTTAGTTGTGTATGTGGTACTGGGGTTCAAACCAGGGTCCTCATGCATGCCAGGCAAGCGCTCCAACCAATGAGCTACTGCTGTAGCACCAAGCTAATATTTCTTTTCTTAAAATATTTTTAATTAAGGAATAGTTACTGTAAATCATAAATGCATTTAATGTAACAATATGATATGCATATACTCTTAAACCAGAATTACCCCCTAGATACCTTCCTATTCTCACCCCTCTCCCCTCCCTTACCTACTCTATCCCCTCCACTGCATATCAAGGATTGCCCTAGATTATGTGTTATTACACTTTTGTTGGGTCTAATACATGAGATTAACTACCTTTCACACAGGCCTGGGTTTAGCTCCACCCTCCACAAATGAGTGAAAACATTCAACCCTTGACTCTCTAGGTTTGACTAACTTTGCACAACATGATTTCTTCCATCGCCATCCATTTACCTTCAAAGGCTGTAATTTCATTCTTTCTAATTGCTGAGTAGAACTCCATGGTATATATATACCACAATTTTTGGATCCATTCATCCTGTGAGGGGCTTCTGGGTTGGTTCCATAATTTAGCTACTGTAAATTAAGCTGCTATGAACATAGATTTTGCTCTGTTGCTGTAATGTGCTAATTCTAACTCCTCTGGGAAAATACCCAGATAAGGGATTGCTGGATCATATGGTGGGTCCATCCCTAATTTTTTGAGGATTTTACACACTGCTTTCCAGAGTGGCTGTACCTCTCTGCAGTTCCACAACAGTGGGCTAGTGTTCCTATCTCCCCACAACCCTTCCAGCATCTGTTATTATTTATATTCTTCATTTTTGCCAATCTGACTGGAATGAGATGAAATCTTAATGTAGTTTTCATTTGCATTTCTCTGATTACTAGTGATTTAGAGCACTTTCACATGTATTCATTGGCTTGCTCAATGTCCTCTGTTGAGAAGTTTCTAGTTAGCTCTTTGGCCCAATTATAAATTGGACTGTTTGTGTATTTGATATTAAGGTTTTTGAGGACTTTGTAAATTCTGGATATTAGTCCCCTGTCAGAAGAATCACAGGCCATGATTAATGCCAATGCTGTAGGTTGTCTCTTGACAATTTTGACAAATTCCTTTGCTGTACAAAAGCTTTTTAGCTTAATGACATCCCACTCATTGATTTTTTACTTTAATTCTTTCACTTTAGGAATCTTGTTGAGAAAGTCTTTGCCTACCACCAAATGCTGGAGTGTTGGTCCTAACTTTTCTTCTAGCAGTTGTATGGTAGCTGGTTTAATTCCTAGATCCTTGATCCATTTAGATTTGATTTTTGTTCAAGGTAAGAGATAAGGATCTAATTTCAACTTTCTGCAAGTGGCTGTCCAGTTTGTCCAGCACTATTTGTTCAACAGGCTGTAATTCCTCGATGTTATATTTTGACCCCCTTTGTCAAAGATCAGATGTTTAAATATTTGTGAGTTTGTTTCACAGTCTTCTATTCTATTCCATTGGTCTTCATTCCCAGTTTGATACCAATACCATGCTGTTTTTGTTACTATAGCTCTATAATATAGTTGAGATCTGGGATTGCAAATCTACCTGTTTCATCTTTCTTGGTTAGTAGTATTTTCGCTATTCTGGGTTTCTTGTTGTTCCAAATGAATTTGAGAATTGCTTTTTCAATATCTGCAAAGAATGAAATTGGTAGGGGCTGGAGTGGTGGCTCAGGGGTTTCGATGCTTGCCTGATATGCACACGGCCCCAGGTTCAAACCCCAGCACCATGTGTCTGAGCAACAAAAGTCATATGAAAAACTAATAAAAATAGTTCTCTCTTTCCCTCTCTCTTTAAAAAAAAATGACATTGGTATCTTGATGGGGATTGTACTGAATTTATATAGTGCTTTTGGCAGAATGGCCATTTTAATTACATTAATTCTCCCTGACCAGGAGCATGGGGCATCTGTCCATCTTCTCAGTTCTTCTTGGATTTCTTTTTTCAATGTCCGATAATTTTCATTGTAGAGGTCTTTTACATTCCTTGTTAGATTAATTCCCCAGTATCTTATTTTATTTTGAGGATATTGGGAATGGAACTGATTTCTTGATTTCTTCTTCTGCCCTATTATTGTTGGCATATAGGAAAGCTATTGATTTATAGGTATTGATCTTATAGCCTGTCAATTTGATAAATCTGTGTAAGCTCAAGAAGTTTTCTGGTGGAGTTTTTTTTGATTTTCCAGATATAGGATCATATCATCAGCAAACAGGGATAGTTTGACTTCCTCTCTTCCTGTCCCTATCTCTGATTTCCTTCAAAATCTTTTCTGATTGCTCTGGTTAGGGTCTCAAGAACTATACTGAATAAAAGTGGTGAGAGCAGATAGCCTTCTCTTGTTCCTGAGTTTAGTGGAAATGCTGTCAGCTTTTCTATATTTAGTATTGTACTACCTGAGAGTTTACCCTATATGGCCTCTAAATAGTTAAAATAAGTACCTTTGATCTCTATCTTCTCTAGAGTTTGAGCATAAATCATTGCTGAA
This sequence comes from Aplodontia rufa, assembly GCA_004027875.1. NCBI lineage: Eukaryota > Metazoa > Chordata > Mammalia > Rodentia > Aplodontiidae > Aplodontia > Aplodontia rufa. The sequence continues at coordinate 64,362 of PVKS010002730.1, read as the reverse complement.
TTTTATTGAAGGCCTTTTCTGCATCTATTGAGATGATCATATGGTTTTTGTCCTTAATTCTGTTTAAGTGACGAATTACATTTATTGATTTGTGTATGTTAAACCAGACTGGGCATGCCTGGAATGAAGCATACTTCAGTGTGGTGAATTATTTTCTTGATGTGTTTTTGAATACAGTTTGCTAGAACCTTATTAAGGATTTTTCACCAATGTTCATGAGGGATACTGGTCTGTGGGTTTCTTTTTTTTTTTTTTTTTTTTTTTTTTTTTTTTTTTTTTTTTTTTTTTTTTTAAGAGAGAAGTACTGTGAGAGAGAGAGACAGAGAGAATCAATTTTTTTATTGAGTTTTTCACATGGCTTTCGTTGTTCTGACGTTTAGTTGTGTAAAGAGGTGCTGGGGTTTGAACCCATGTATTTGCGCATGCCGGGCAAGTGCCGTAACCACTGAGCCACCCCTCCAGCCCCTGGCTTTCTTTTTTTAATGTGTCTTTGTTGGGTTTTGGTATAAGAGTTATTATTGCCTCAAAAATGTATTTGAAAGAGTTCCTTCCTTTTCAATTTCTTGGAATAGCTTAATAAGGAGAAGTGTTAGCTCCTCCTCATACACGTGGTAAAACTCAGCAGGAAATCCATCAGGTCCTGGGCTTTTCTTCTCTGGTAGGTTACTAACTGCTGTGTGGATTTTGGTTGCTGTTATTGGGATGTTCAGGATTTCAATATCATCCTCCATCAATTTGGGGATGTTGTATGTGTCTAGAAATCTGACCATGTGTTCTAGATTATCTAATTTGGAGGAATACAGTTTTTCAAAATATGTTCTTATAATCTGTTGGATTTCCATGGGGTCAGTGGTGATCACTCCCTTTTCATTAGTGATTTTGTTGATTTGCTTATTTCCCTCCTTCTTTTAGTGAGATTGGCTAGGGATCTATCAAATTTATTTATTTTTTTGAAGTACCAGCTCTTAGTTTCGTTGATTCTTTTCATTTTTTTTTTTGTTCTCAATTTCATTGATTTCAGATTTGATCTTGATTATTTCCTATCTTCTGCTGGCTTTGGGATTAGATTGTTCTTCCTTTTGTAAAGATTTGAGGTGAAGCATCAGCTTATTTATTTGGGATTTCTCATTTTTCATGTGGGCTTTCAGTGCTATAAATTTTCATCTCAGGAATGTTTTCATGTTGTCCCAGAGGTTTCAATACGTTGGGTCTTCATTCTCATTCTCTTCCAAGAATTTCATGATTTCTGCTCTCATGTCTTCTTGGATCCACTCTTCATTTAATATGGTATTATTCAATCTCCACGAATATATGTGTTTTCTGTTATGATTTTTGCTGTTAACTGCAAGAGTCATGGCATTGTAGTCTGATAGACTACATGGAATAATATCTACTTTTGTATATTTGCTGAGATTTCCTTTGTAAACCAGAACATCATCTATGTTGGAGAAGGATCCATGTGCTGCTGAAAAGAAGATGTATTCAGCTCATTTGAAGGTGGAATATTCTATAGATGTCTGTTAAGTCCATTTGATTTATGGAGTTGATTAAGTTGGAGATTTATTATTTTTTGCTTTGATGATCTGTCCATTGGTGACAGAGGAGTGCTGAAGTCTCCCAGTATTATGTGTTGCGGTCTACAAGTGGTTTTATGTCATGGAGTAATTCATTCACATAGTTGGGAGCATTGTTGTTTGGAGAACATATATTTACTATAGTTATATCTTCTTGTTGTATTGTTCCCTTTACGAATATATAGTGGCCTTCTTTATCTCTTCTGACTAGTTTATGTTTGAAATCTACTTTATAGGATATAAGTATTGCAACACCAGCTTGCTTTTTTGGGCCATATAGACAGTAGATTTTTTTCCAACCTTTTACCCTCAATCTGTGGATCATTGGCTGTAGGTGAATCTCTTGTAAGCAGCATATTGTTGGGTTTTGTTTTTTGATCCAATCCGTTAATCTATGTCATTTGGGTGGTACATTGAAACCATTCACATTCAGTGTCAGAACAGAAGTGTGGTTGTGGTTCATAGTAATTGTGTTTTATTAGAATGTTCCATGCTGTCTTGGTTTGCTATTGATAGCAGTATCTTTACTGAATTTCCTCCTTGAGTTTTGAGTAGTGTTTGATTGTTCTTCTATCTGGAGTTTATCTTTGAGGATTCTTTGTAAAGCTGGTTTTCTTTCATGAATGCTGCAAGTTTGATCTTATCATGAAAAGTTCTTATTTCCCCCTCAACTGAAGCTGAGTTTTGCTAGGTATAGTATTCTTGGCTGCATGCTGTGGTCATTCTGGCATTGAAAGATCTCCCTCCATGATGTTCTGGCTTCCAGAGTCTGAGCTGAAACGTCAGAGATTCTTATTGGTTTGCCTCTGAATGTGACTTGGCATTTCTCCCTTGCATATTTTAATATTCTTTCCTTGATTTCACTGTGGTACATTTTGAATATGATGTGTCTTGGTGAGATTCTCATTTGGTTAGGCCTACTGGGTGTCCTATAAGCTTCCTGGGTGAGCATATCTGACTCTATTTTTATATAGACAGAAGTTTCTTTAGCAATTTCCTTGAGAATGTTCCTTATCCTATTTGTTTGTGTTTCAATTTCTTCCTGTATCCCAATTACTCTCAGATTGTTTCTCCTAATTTCATCCCAAATATTTCAAAAATTCTGTTTGTGTTCTGTGAGTTGTTTTTTCTCTTTTTGTGATCCCTGTGCTCAAGCTTGCTCAGCCTTTCCTCAGTGTCAAAAGTTCTTTCTTCAATAGCTGAGGTTCTGCTTTCTATAGAAGTTAGTCTATACCGAAACACATGAAACAAAAGGGTGGTAGGGTGGCACACCAGACCTGTTCTCTTATCAGACCATCTGGTAAACATGTCAGGAAGTCATCAGGAGATAAACTCCAGACTTTGTCCCCAGGGCTTCAGCTCAGCTCTGTCTCCCTGCTTGTGGCAGTCCACTTCAAAACTGCCTTCTGGACCTGGACCTTCATCTAGAGTAAGTTCTGCACCCTGAACCAGTTCTTCAGTTGGCTTGTAATCTTATCTAAGCAGTCTTGCATTTGTATCTGATCTCTGCCTTTGCTGTCAGTGGGGGCTCTTGAAACCCTGTGGCCACTGTTAACCCTTTGTTAGCAATTCTAAAATTTATATATCCTTGTGTTAAGGGTTATGTGACTTGAGTGTTATAGATATTAGGAAATGAGATTGAAATGGAATAAAAGAACGTGTGATTGTCATGCTTGTGAACATCTGGTGACTTAATGCAATGAAAGTGATGAAGTTGGTGAATTTATTATTATTCAATAAATTCTCACATTGGGGAAAGCAAAAAAAAAAAAAAAAGAAGCTAGTCTATTATTAAATTCTTCCATGGTTCCTCTCATGTCATTGACTGCAGATTTTAGCTCTGTTTCTTCCTTTTTGAGTATGTCTATTTCTATGATAATAGAGTTTCTCAACTCGAGTTTTCTCACTTAGTCCCTTCATTAAATATTCTTTTAATTCATTGATCCTTTTAGTTATCAGATCATTGATAATCTGTTCTAGATTTTTATCCTGCTCTCTGGGGACTCCTTACACTAGGGGAGTTGTGGGTTTGAAGTGAGCCTCTTTTAGTTTGATTCTTCATCTTTGAGAAGCTTCTTCTGGATCTTTGAAGTCGGGATGCCTGTGTAGAAGCAAGACAAGTCTCTGGGTTCTTCTTCCTTACATGTCAAGATTTGGGTCACATACCACCTCTCTCATGACCACTTCTTTCCAGAAAGCTATTTCTGCCTAGAGCCTTGTTTTGTTGCACCTTTTGGGTCAAGGTTCCAGGACTTGGACTTGGCACCTGGTGTGGTTGCTGCATAGCCCCCTGTGTTGTTGAAGCTAAGTGATAGAGGTATGTCTCTGGGTGCTAGGGTCCCAGAGGCGTGGGGTGGGGCAAAATGGACCAACCTATGTTGTGCGCTGGGATCTGGGATCCTTGGTGGTGGGATGGGCCCAATATATCTGGACCCAGCAGGTGTGTGTGACAGCTGGGTGGTATCTAAGTGTGGTGTCCTTGGAGGTGTTGGACTTGCCTGTTGTGGTGGAACTGGTGTCTTGGGCATGCACAGGTGTGGAGTGGGGTCTGCTCAGGCTTCTTCTCACTCCTTAAATTGAAGCAAATTCTTGGCCTGAGATCTCTACCTAGTTGTTTCTCTTTAGGTCTTTGCTGTTGGATTGGGAGTTTTATCCTGTCCCTTACTTGAAGTGGGATGTTGTCAGGAAAGTTGACTTCAGAAGTCAAACCCCTAACCTGTGAACTATTATATTAGTGTCCCTTAAGATTTCCAGCTTCTCATGAGTTCGTAGGAGATAATCAATATGAACGACCAATGCATACAATAAACAGTGTTAAATTAGTTATTTAGTACAGACTATATCACAGTGTTAAATTCCACCTGTGAAACAAATGGTAGTGTTAGTCATTACTTACAACGACACTAATATTTAACTATCACCTATGTTAGGCTTCAAAGCATACAACAGTTATTGAGTTTGCGTTCATGATGGTTACACAGAATTAACAATATGGGCTCAAATGGTATAAACAAATTGGAAGCCTGAGAGAGAAGGAAATGTAAGAGGAAGTTAGAGAGGAGATTGTATTATCCAAATATGAATGAAGAGAAAGTAAAGGAGGTGAAGGATTTGCTGGAGAAAGAAAAAAAAAACCCAGAGGAGAAAAGATAGGTAGAAAAATAGGAAGGATGAAAGAGATATTAATAAGATTTTAGTGATAGCGTAAGAAAGAGTAGAAGTAAGCGCCGGCAAATTTTGCAGGTGCGGACATAATATACTTCAAATACTAAATGAACTGAACAAAATCCCACCCTTTAGCAGGCAGGACAAGGATACACAGAAGAGACAAGAGGGAAAAAGAGAGGAGAAGAAGAAGAGAAAAAAAAACAGGGAGACAACGGAAAAAACCTTGAAAAAGACAAAATGAAACAAAAAACATAAGGAAAAAGAAAACAAAAACAAAAGCAAAAACAAAAACAGCTAGTACTTTTATACGTCCATGAACCAATCAACTTCTCCAGTTGCGCTCAAATGCACATCAAAAACAGGAAAGAAAGAAAAAAATTTTTTTTAATTTTTTTTTTTTTTTTAAGAAAGAGGGACAGAGAGAGACAGAGAAAGAGAGAAACAACTTTATTTAGTTTTTCACATGGCCTTAGTTGCTCCAACACTTAGTTGTGTATGTGGTGTTGGGGTTTGAACCTGGGTCCTCGGCTTGCCAGGCAAGCGCCAAAACCGCTGAGCCACCGCTCCAGCCCCTAAAAATTCTTAATGGAAACTTGGAACTATGGTCACTGAGGCTGTCTCTGTACACTCTGGGAGCAGATGTTCACTGCCTGAGTTTTGTTAGCAAGGTCTCTCAGACTTTAATTATGTGATCTCAAGTATAGGACTGAGATGTCCTCAAAGTCCTGGGCTTTCTAGGTGGAAATTTCCTGAAGAGATCGGATTAAGGAATTCCCTGAGGGCTAGTCTTTGCTAGCCTCCCAGGGGATCTGAAACTCAGGAGTCTAAAGGCTTTAATGCACATGGGGGTTGAAAAGCTTTCAATGCTCCCTTTGCTGTTTGCACTTCTGGTCCTCCAGGATTTTTGAGCTCAGACTGAGGTCTCTTAGTGTTTAGCTTATCACATGAGCTTTCCGGGTGGGGGTGGACAGGGCTGAGCAAGGCTCCCCTGTATTCCACAAACCCAAATCCCCCTAAACAAAGTGAAGACTGGGGCTGTCCCACATCTCCTCTTCCTGGTTCAGCCTGTGAATTATGGCTGGCTCCTGGCGCAGCTGCACAGTAGCCTACTCTGAAGTGCCGATTCGGTCCTGCCATGCAGTCTGCCCCATAAAACTCCTGATTTTCACTTTTATGCAGGCAGCTGAGAGACACTGTTCCTGCCTTTACACAGTGGAGGTGCAGTAGGGGTGTCTCTAGTTGAGCCCAATGCATGGTTCCTTATAGAACTTGGCTTCTCCATGGCAGATGGGATAGCACATCATGGTTCGGCTCCTCCCCCACTCCCTTTCTAATTGGGTGCAATGGCGGTCACAGCTGCAGCTGCTATGTCCCGGATGGGATGGATATAATCCCTCTTTTCCACTGGCTGCACCCAAATCTCTGATCCTCCAAAAAAATCCCCTAACTAGCACAGTGTTCCAGTGATGATTTTTCCCAAAACACACCTCATAGCAACGGAGCTGTCCTGGAGTTTTTTCATCTGGTCACAGAGCCAAACAAGAAGCAGCCTTCCTGTAGCTCGCCATCTTGGAATCCCCACCTCTCTTTTTTTCTCAAGCTAATGTTTCTTAATATGGAACTCTCTGTTAATGACATTGTCCTCCCTCTTCCCACTTCACACTCTGGCACTCACTGTGGACCTATCTTTAGTTGCTAAATGTTTAAATATACTGCAAAGTGCCATCATGATCTGAAATTATTTTATAAGATGGGCTCGAATTGTCACTTAATATAAATGTCTAAATTAAATATTTCAGTTTTCATCTTCATTCTTAGCCTTTCACCCTAAGCATTTTCAAAGTTTATTCTGTAGCTCTAAAACATTAAGATGAGATCAAAGTTTACCCAAAAGAAAGACAGATACTACTAGTGCATCTGAGATGATTTTAAGTGTTCTGAAGAAACCATTTTTTAATTTTAATAGAAATGTGCAAATTTTAAAGTATATTAAAATTATAATTAAATTACAATTATACACTAATCAATGAATTTATACTTACATTGTTTATTAGAACAAGAGTGTTTGAAAAAATTGTGAAGGTCGTAGCTATAACACAAGTTTAGGTAACACTGATTCAGATTAAAATACTATATATTGCCTCTACATTTGGATCATTCTTACCGAGAAAACAGGCTTACCTGAGAAATCAACAGCACAGACACCATACTGGTGGTAGCCCTTTAATATTGACAATGGTTTAATAGTCTCTGTATCCCATATGTGAATTGAGGGATCCCTACCCACCTAAAATGGAAAGAATGATAAAAGTCACTTTATACAATAAAATTATTTATTTTTATATCTGTTAAAAGTAAACGAGATTTTACAGGCTTTATTTTATTTGCTATAGAAATTTAATAAATAAAAATATAAAGCAGCCTGTGCACATGACTGATTTTTCTCTTAATATTCATTTAAATGCCAATGAGGCTAGCCTCCGTGTTTACAGAAATATTCTAGAACTATGTGACACCTTCCAAGCCTTATCCCATACTTCTTCAATAAAAATAATAAATGCTTGTTAAGCACCTATTGTTGGCAGGGTTTCTATGCTAGATATAATGAGCACTAAGACATTCAAATAACTTTTGCCAATTTGTTGGGAAAACAGAACATTTTCAATTAAATAAGAACACATGCTAATATACACTTAAGGAAAGAAGTTCATGAATGAGATGGTACTAGAAATTAGGCCTTCAGAAAGAGCAAGGCTTAGATACAAAGAGAATCAAGTAAGCATATTCTTGATTAGGATACTGGTGTAAACAACTATTTAGATGGGGTTAAAGCAACAAGCATATAAATGGGACACTAAATAGGCAGTGGCCCTCTGTCATTTATCTTTTAACTTGGTGCTTGTGGTGGTACTGGGCAGTGGTAGAACCTTTAGGAGATGTAGCCTAGTGGAAGGAAGCTGGGTCACTCGGAGGTGTGCCCTTAAAAGGGACGATGGAATCCCAGTCCCTTCCTCTTTTTTTTTTTTTTTTTTTTTTTTTACTTCTGTGTTTCTTTTGTTTCTTGGCTGGCATGAGGTGAGCAGCTCTGCTCCACCATGAGTTCCCTGCCAAGATGTTCCACCTCGCTGCAGGCCCAGGGCAATATCATGAAGCAACCACCAACTAAACACTCCGAAGCTGTGAACCAAAATAACCCTCTCCTCCTTTAAGTAATTAACACAATTAGCTCATGATGCTATCAATTATTATTCCTCTAGATTCAAGTAACTGTTCTCTCTAGCCATCAGGACAATCTGCTATAACATTGTGGTATATAAGACAACTCCTGAAATGACTGACATCTCTGCTGATTATAGCAGATTTAGAGATTTGTTTCATATAAATGTAACAACAACAAAAAACACTAAAAGCAGACAATATTTCACTGAATTTTTCAGTTAAACATTACTTGTGGCTGTAAAGTTTTCTTTTTATTAACTTTTGCAGATTTTGATACTCCTGGTGATTTTACAGGACTACTCTTGACTGGTGTCCTTGACTCTTACTATTAAGAGTTCTTCACCACCTGTTTCTTAAATACAAACCTCCCTCAAGCTTTCATCTATAATTCTTGTTCTACATTTTTGCCTGAAGTATATCTTTCAGTTTTTTAAAATTTTTTTATTTACTTATTTATTCACGTGGCCTTTGTTTCTCTGACACTTAGCTGTGTAGGTGCTGCTGGCCCTTGTGCATGCCAGGCAAGTGATCCACCACTGAGCCACCACTTCAGTCCTTCTCTTTCAGTTTCAATGGTTAAAGCAACAAGTGTCTCCTAAATCTTACTCTCTAAGCATTATTTTCTCCTGAATTCAAGACTTACATTTTCAATTGCCTATCTGGCATATCATCTAGAAAGGATAATGAGGATGGTGGTGGTGATGATGATGTAACATAATATACCAGCATTCAGTGAGAACTGACTTATGTGCTAGAAACTGTTCTGTGCACCTTACAAAGGTTAACTCATTTAAGAATCACAATAAATCTATGCAAGAGATACTATAATATCGTTATTTTAAAATATAAGGAGCTACTTGGGAGATTCAGGTAGAAGGATCAAAAGTTTGAAGCTAACTTTTGTACCTTAGCAAGAATCTGTCTCAAAATAAGAAAAAAGGGCTAAGGATACAGCTCAGTGGTAGAGTGTCCCTGAGTTAAATGTCCAGTATCTCTCTCATGTACACACTCACAATTAAATCAAAATTTAAGAAGATGAGGAAACAGGCACAAAGAGGTTAGGTAATTTTTCCACAGTTGAGAAATGGAGGAGCTTGGACTTAAACATCAGACTCAGGCTGGCTGACGTACAGGGTATTGCTGGAGCACATCTGTGCATCTCATTTAGGGATAAAGAAAGATGTATCAGTCAGATTTCTATCATGATGACAAAATACCTGAGATGATCGACTTAGAAGGAGGAAAGGGTTTATTTTGTGTCGTGTTTTTCAATCCGTGGTCGCCTGGCCCCTTGCCTCTAGGTCTATGGCAAGGCAGAAAATGGCAGGGAGTAACATGGCAGAAGAGGCCGCACGCCTGATGGTGGTCACAAAGTGAACCAGAAAGAAAGACCGACATTCCCATCAAGGGCACTCCCATGATCCAACTTTCACCTGCCAAAGCGGTCACTTTTGTACTCTAGTCTCCAAAAAACAAAACAAAGCAAAACGCTCTTTAGATTTGTCACTTAAACTTGAAGACACTCAGATAAATCCTTCAGAAGCTCCTTATTTTTTAATAATATTTTTTCATTTTAGTCAGTTTTAACATTTCAGAAATCTGTAACTTTATAGAGATGTGACTGGTTGGTTGACTGTAATATAACAGAGGAGAGAAATGGAAAATGGTGGGAAAAGTTGAAAAGACTGTGTAAACCTGTATCTTAGTAGACAGACTCTGACTCTGCAGTGCCGTGAGCAGAAACAGTGTTGCACAAGCAAAGCCAGGAGCAGCAAGGGAGTGAGGGCGCGATGGGTATCCGGGGATTTCCAGTGTCATACCGACTTTTTATGTAATCTGACCTGAATTTCCTCAATTCCAGAATCATGGAGCTAAGTGGCCACTTTTTACACTGTCTTCATTCCAGCTACATCAGAATAATGGTTCAAATTCTCTGCCAGAGCCCCTGGGTATATAACTACACTTCAAGCAGAACCATTTATACAGCCTTAGGCAGGTGATGCCCCCATGTCCCCACCTATCCTTTCGATTAGTTCTGTCACTAATTAATGTCTATTCTGCACTCTAAGATGTGAATACTCTGGGCTATTCACAGTCCTTTAAATAAGCTGTCTCCCCCAACTCTCGATTTCATACATAACACAATAGACTTAGAATGCTTTCCCTCACTTCCCCTCTGCCAATACCCAGCACAAATGTTTCCACCTCATTAAGGTTTTGCCTGATTCTACTGGGCACAATTAACCAGTCCTTAATTATACTGTCACCAGATACTTACCTCTACATTAAAAAACAGGACGATTTTTATCTCCCAGGGGACTGCTTACATTATGTAGAGACATTTTTCATTGTTGTTAACTCAGGATGGGTATTACTGGCATTAATGGGTAGAGGCCAGGGATACTGCCAAACACTCTACAATGCATAGGTTAGCTTCCCACAACAAAGAATTATCTGGCATAAATCATCAATAGTGCCAAGACCGAGAAACTCTGATTTGTACTTGTAACATGGTATCAGATTTTTTCTTGCATGTATGTCTTCCTCCTCGGCTAAAGTTTTTGGCATGGCAAGATGTCTTATTTATCTTTACTTTTCCAGGCATACAGAATGTGCTTCATGAATGTTTTTGAATAATGGAAGAAACAAAGGAGAAAATAGAGGGGAGAAGGGTAGGGAAGGAGAAAAAGGGAGAAAGAAGGAGCAATTGAAGGTACAATAGGAAGGAGGAAGAGAAAGGAAAATGGAAAAAGTTCTCTCTCCTGTCAGGGAAGCTATGAAGGAGGATGCATACTGCCTTTCTCAACCCTATAACTGAGAAGGCAAAAGGTATGTACTGATACAGTGTGTAAGTCAGATACACTAAGGGCTTTAGGCTTTACTATTTAAGAGCTGAGTGATCTTGAGAAAATTATTTAATTTCTCTAAACCAGACGTCCTCATTTGTAAATAGAAGGAAATGATTTCACTCTCACCGAGTTGCAATGAGAACACAATGAACATGCAATCAGAAACTAGTAAAGTATTTCCATACAGTAAAAATCTACAAGCATTTCTCCTTCCCTTGCTTCTCTAGAATTTATGTATAGAGAGGTACCAATTAAGACTTTTCTCAATGATTTCTACTTCAATATTTGTGCTTTTTATCTTGGTAAACTTGAATAGCTTGCTATCATGATTGCAAAACAGAAAACACTATCATTCTGTGTTGTTACTGAATATTTGTTAGATAATTTATTGTTTTAGGCAGCTTAATCTAAAGAAACCACATTTCTAGAATTTATCTTTTCTATAGTTATTACTCACAAATTAAAAATATACATATATATATATATATCCTGACAGACAGAAAATGAGCCAATATTCTTAGTTACAAATTCAAATTCAAATAAAAATTATTTAAATGTTTGGGATTGGGGATTGAACCTAGACCCTCATACATGCTAGGTAATCACTCTACCACTGATCTACTTCTCCAGTCTATAAAAGAATAATAATTAAAACTATTAAACTATAAGGAAAACTGGAGAGAAAAAGTTGAGGTAAACTTTATAATATGAACATAAAATCCTATTCCAAAGAATTCTTCACTCTTAATTACTAGAACACATAGACACTCTCTCTATATATATATATGTATATAATGTAAAACTTCACATATATGAATAAAAGTAGACTAAGTCAGCAAACGTCTAACCTATCTGGCTTATTGTCACATAGACTTTTGAAGGAACTTACCTGGCCTGTTGCCACATAGTCTTTCAAAGGATGAATGGCCAAACAAAGAATGTCATCATCATGTCCCAAGTAGAAACGCTGTGTGTTCTGTTGTCTATTGTAAATGACACCCACTGCTGCCACGTGGTACACAATTTCACCAATTTGAGTATAAAACAGATTACTTCGACAGTCATAACCTCTGTAACTAATATAGAAAACAAATCATATACAATTAATTTTGGCCTTTTATTCAATCATTATAGAATATATAGAGATGAGGGTAATGTTCAATTTATTTTAACTTACAGTTTGGTTTGGTTTGGTTTCGTACTGGGGTCTGACTGAACCCAGGGGTGCTTTATCACTAAAATACACCTCCAGCCCTTTTCACTTTTTTAAAATTTTGAGACAGGGTCTCACTAAGCTTCTTAGGGCCTAAGTTGATGAGGTTGGTGGCTTCAAATTTTTGATTCTCCTGCTTCAGTGCCCCCTCCTCCCAGTTGCTGGATATATTATAGGCGTGTGCCTCCACACCTAGCTGAATTTCCAGTTTTAAAGGATGCTGAACAATTAAAGGAAAACTCCACCTTCTCAGATTCTATAACCATTTATGAACTGCTATGATTACAAATAGCTAATTTAAGCTTTAATATTGAGCAAAAAGAGCAAGGTGCTGAAAACTGTATCTAGCATACTACTATCTGCATCAGTACAATAGTAAATCTATACACTATAAGGAAGAACAGCCTTTTTCATCTTTTTTCTTTGTTGTTGTTGTTTTGTTTTTCTAACACGAGTTGTGTATGTGGTACTAGGGTTCAAACCTAGGTCCTGGCGCATGTCAGCAAGCACTCTACCACTAAGCAAGCTCTCTAGCCCCATAAAAGCTGCTTTTTTAATAAATAAAAGAGTACAGAAAACACTAAATATTCGTATTTGTTTATATATGCATTTTTACTTCTGAAACTAAGTAACAGTGATTGCCTGAGGAAAAGGGAAATGATGGCTGGAATGGAGAAGTGAGAGAAAAGTTCTCAACTGTGCCCTGCTGTACATATCACTGAACTAACTGTGCAAACGTATTTCAAAAAGGAGTTTAAAAAATAATTTAAAAATTTTATGCTCATCCAGGAAAAAGAAACCAACTCTTCTTAAAATAGTCAATATAATTCCATTTTTAGCAACCTTGTTTTGTGCTTCAAAGAAACATGATTTATAAAGCACAACTGAATAGAAATATTGCCTGTTTTACCACTGGAGAGAAAGTACTCTGAATAAATAAACCCTTTTTTAAATTCTTGGAAAGAATTTTCAATCTAGTTAGAAAATGAGGCCTAAATACAGTCAGACTGGAAAACCTATTACTGATGAGCTGAAATACGAAACCTATATTGCCAGATATTCTAAGAGAATCCACTACTAATATTTTACTGAAATGAAAACATGAAAGCTAAAATGTGAAGGCAAAAAGGAAATCACAATAAATTGGAAACATTTAAAGGAGATTATCTCTTCACATTTTTAAAGATAAGATGTCCATATTAATAAAGATAATACCTAAACTTCCATAAGGAAAATTTATTTTTAATAACTTTTTTTGGTACGTGGGACCGAACCCAGGGATACTTAATCACTGAACCACATCCCCAACACTTTTTATTTTTTATTTTTACACAGGGTCTCACTAAGTTGCTTAGGGCCTCATTAAGTTGCTAAGGCAAACTTGCAATCCTCCTACCTCAGCCCCCTGAGTCACCAGGATTACAGGTGTGCAGTGCCATGCCCAGCTATTTTTAATAACTTTTCATATTTGTTTTCAACAGTGATTATATGCCAAGCACTATTCTAAGTCACCACTAGCATAGTCGTCTCTACTTCTCATCAGAACTTTATGAGGTACTTTTATCTCCACTTTACGGAGCGGTTAAATGACTTGTTCCCACCCCCACAGCTAGAAGGGCTAATAAATTCACACAGTAAGTGTGAACTAAAATTCAAACACAGAAATTAAAAAGCATTGTTTTATACCCATGAATAAAGTGTAGTCGTATACTATTTCCTGGAGCCCGTTCTCTTCTTTTGGAAGTAGTACTTTTTTGTTTCTCTTTGCATTGTTCTTTAAGCTGAGGTAGATCTTCTTTGTAAACCTTTAAAAATATATATAAGTAGGAAGATATTAATAAAGGTGCTCAGATACTCCTATAACTTTTACACAAATGGTTATTATTAATCAGCTTTAGTGACTGTCTTCAATAAGACTGTACTTTACAAAATCTACTTCCTTGGAAAGAAGAAACCCACATTTCTATGTGTTACACTGACAGACACATATTTAGAGCTCCAGGAAATCATCACACTTAAGAGAATGTTTCAAAGGGAATGAATGTGAGTGCACTGTGATGAAATCTACAGGCAGAGAATACAGGCATACTCAATATATCAAGCATTTAACATAAAAGAACATTTTACACAAGTATGCTTTAATGGCTAAAGAGAGAAAACTAAAATAGTCATACACTGCTTGAGAATTTAAGCCACAAAAAAAAAAAAAAACAGATAAACAGCAGGAAATAAGATAAAAAAGGCAGTGGACTTTCCAGGGGAAAAAAAGCTGCATGAATGGAAAATCACCTGCCGACGATAGGTGAGCTGTGTTTCTTGTTCAATTTCAGAATCCAGTTCTGGAACATCAGACAGATCTGAATCTGATTCATCACTGTTAGAATCAGCCAAACTTTCTGTAATGTTTGAAAATGAAATGTCATTTGTTTAAGAAGATTCATTTTCAAACCAGCACTGTAAAATTAATGATTAAGAGCTGACTATGTCAGTTGACATGGAGACAAGCCATAAAACAATCAAATGACATTACCTATTCAAGTGACACAGATGTCAGTAAACTGTACTACAGATTATCTTCCTCTCCACTCACTGCAAACTCAATAGCTCCTTTAAATCCCTTCACTGGCTCCCCAGTGACCGCTACATCAAATATAAATGTCTGTGCAAATATAAGTGGATATAACCTGTAGTTAACACGAAAATAGCTAAAAGATAACTACACGCAACAGACGAACTGACATTACATAATTTTTCTTTGTTTAAAAAAAGCTAAAAAAACTAAAAACCCATCTCTCAGAGGTTACATCAAATGTTTGTTTCACTAACACAACCATTTATTATCTCATCATTCGATAACACGCAAACAAAAGTACTTTATAGGGCTGGAGCGGTGGCTCAGCGGTTACAGCACTTGCCTGGCATGCGCAGGGACCCGGGTTCAAACCCCAGCACCACATACACAACTAAGTGCCAGAGCAATGAGTGCCCCATGAAAAACTAAATAAAACTGATTCTCCCTTTCCCTTCCACTCTCACTGTTCCTCTCTCTTTAAAAAAAATTTTTTTAAAAAAGTACTTTATATTCCACTCTCTGACATCTGACTTAATATAGTCCTAAGATTTAATCTGAATTTCTGCTAGTAACAAACTACACTATTAACCTATTAAACTAAATTATACTTCAATGGTATAATTGTTACTTTGAAGTTTTTGAAAAGTTATTTGAAGGAGAAATTGTTTAAATTCATACTACTCACCTTGGGGTGCTATGTGAAGAGCATCTTTCAGCTTTCTTTCAGGAATAAATTTCCACTGAAAGACAGAGTGATCTGCTCCACCAATAGAAATAACCCACTGATAATCATGTGACCATCTGACATTAGTTATGTGAGCTGAATGGCCAATGTATTTTTTAAACTTGGCCCCTATAACAAAAATATATCTTTAAATTATAAACAAAGCCAACAGACAAAACACCACTTCAAACATTTTCTATATATGAATCATTATATCATCCTTCCATTATCTTAAGTGTGATCAAATGGAAAAATGCTAATTCAAAAATCTTTTGAACAAATAAATAAATTACATCTAAGGGATGCAAATATTATTTCATGTACTAATTCACAATGTGATTTGGTAGGCACTACAAAAGCTCTGAGGAACGATCTTACTGCTCTGAGAAAAGCCTAGGGATCAGTTATTTTAATATTAAGACACTTGATCATTTTGACCTGAGGCCTTTGGTCTTAAGTGAAATTCAAGCGACTAGTCTAATCCACATCTATCCTTGTTGTTCTCAACCCAAGCAGCCAAAGACAACTTTAAAAAATTAAGTTATAAGGGGCTGGAGTGGTGGCTCTGTGGTTATGGCGCTTGCCCAGCATGCACGAGTTTGTGAGTTCAAACCCCAGCTCCCCCCCATACACAATAAAGTCTTGGAGCAATGAAAGCTACATGAAAAATAAATAAAATATAAAAAAAATTAAGTTATCAAGAAAATAACAACAGGGCTGGAGCAGATGCTCAACAGCTGGAGTGCATGCCTGGCATGTGTGAGGAACCAGGTTCGAACCCCAGTACCACATATACAACTAGTGTTGGAGAAACAAAGGCCAGATGAAAAAATAAATAAAATTGATTCTAGCTCTCACTCTCTTGTCAAGAAAAAAAGAGAAAATAATAAGAAATAGAATCTAATAACATACAAAAAGGATTATACCAAATAACTAAATGTGATTTATGCCAAGAATGCAATGTTGGTTCAACATAAAAAGTCAATCGATATAATATGCCATGTTAATCAAAATCAAATATGCCCAGTTGTCCCAGTAATGTCTTTTTTTTAATTCAAGGTTTTTGTGTTTTTTTTTTTTAATTAAGGAGAGAGGGACAGTGAAAGGCAGAGAGAGGGAGGGAGAATAAGAGAATCAATTTTATTTAGTTTTTCATGCGGTTTTCATTGCTCTTAACACTTCATTTGTACATGGTGTTGGCGTTTGAACACAGGCAATGTTGTATCTTTTGAATATATCATTTCAGGGGACACAGTTCTACCGTTAGAGATGTTAAATTGTATCGCTTGGTTATAGTGGTATAAACCCAATTTCTCCAACTGTAAAGGAACTGTTTAATTTTACAGCTATTTTTCTAAAAATCTATGTGTTGATTAGAACAATTTTTGTAATTCTAAGTTTAGAATAGATTCTGCATATCCTGATCTTGGTACGTGACAACATATACATATCCCTTTTAAAGTACACTGGACACAATAATGCTTAACTTCATTTTTATATTGTTTCAAAAGTTTTATATTAAGATCTGTACAACAGCTTGCCAAAGCCCCATGAGTGAAAATCTGGAGAAAAAACTGTCTTGGTCATGAATTTAGGGAGAGTCATCTGAATCAAAGTATAAAATAGTGATCACAACTCATCTAAAATTATATTCTACCACTTTTAATAGTAATGCTGTTATTTTAAGAATCAATTTTTATGTAACAATAGGAGTTAGTAATTTTCCAGATGGGTAACTTCCCACAGCTCATCCCTGAAAGTCCTATCAGATAAGATTTGTTACTCTCTCTTAAATAGTAATATAGTATTTACCTGTCAACAGGGCTTTGGCTACTACTACATTTGAGGGGGGCCCTAAGTACTCCTAGGCACCAGAGAATCTTAAAAGGTACAGCCAGAAATTCTAGCAAATGAAACTCCAAGTTCTAAGATGTATTATTTTTGTTATATTAGGGCAAATTAAAGCATTATCCAAGAATCTACTCTTAATTAACTACACTGGGTGATGGTCCCAAGAGAGGTATAAATAATCCCTTCCAAACTTTTCTTTGAGACTTTGCAAAAAACAAACCAACCAACCAAAAACCCACCACCACCACCAACAAAAAAGCAATCGCCTTGGAAAGACCAAGTTAGCATAAAAAGAAAGTTGTAAAATTAGTCTAAGGGAAATTATTCGAGTCCTGAGGGACAGCATAGTGGCAGAGCATGTGGAATGCCCTGATTTCTTGTTTATGCCCAGCACATAGGAAACATTCATTATATATTCAAATAAAGAAGCAGAAGAGATCACATTTTCCCCTACTCTGCCTATGCATTTGACTTAGAACACTAGTTATAATGGGGGGAAGAACAGTGAAGGAAACAGGACACAGACATGACTCCAACCCTTACAGTTCACAAAAAGGATAAAAGTATAACACTGTTTAGAGTTCATTAGAAATGAAATCAACTCCAGAGCTTCAGCATTAGCTTAACTACTTAACAGCACAGGAGTTTGAGCATGCCACAAATTTCTTTTGGACACCATTTCCTCCTTTATATTTAAAGTGGACTACATGCTCTCAAAGTCTCTTCTGATTATAAAGACTCTGACTCTATGATAGGAAATGATAAAAGAAGAATTGAGGCCTAAGCAGTATGCAGTCAATTAGGACCAATATCTCAGAGAAAAGATTTATAGAGGGAAGTTAGAATGGTCATGGAAACTTTCCTAATCTAAAAGAGGATGATAATTATTGGTGGGGATATAGAAATATATGGAAATATTTGTGTTTCAATGACTCCATTTCTTTTCTAATTTTTCTTCATGTATATTTTCACATAAAGCTAATATGAGCAAAATCTAATACAGCAATATGACAAAAGTCCTTTCCCATTTATGTTTTAATGACTTTAAAATTTATAATATAAAATATGTGATCTCTTTCTCATCCCAGTAAACAGAAGTATTTCTTTCTCTGTGTTTATTTTTATTTTGCAGTTCTGGGGAGAAATTCTTAATATGTAAAACAATATCCATAAAAAGAGAGAAATAGATTTGACTATGTGAGAATTAACAAGTAACCCACAAAAGTTATCACCAAGAAAATAAAAAGACAAGCCACAAACTGGGAAAAGAAAGTTGTAATCCATAAAAATTGCAGAACATTTGAATATACTAGAGTATACAAAATAATTTCCACAAATCAATTAAAAAACTCAAAAAAAAAAAAAAACAGGAAAGGGACCTGTGTTTGACAGAAGGGGAAAAGTAGACGGTCAAAAACATCTGGGAAAAAAAATAACAATTTCATTAGGAGTCCAAAAAATGTGAATTAAGAACAAATAACCATTCACACTAACTATATTTACAAAAACTAGCAAGTATAGCATGCCAAATGCTAAAGAGGCAACAGGGTTTGCAAAACTGCATAACCACTTGGGAAAATTATTTGGAATTTTTGTATAAAGTTAAAATCTTACATTCTCTATGAATTTAGAAATTTTGCTCTTAGGTATACAACTCTGTGAAACTTGCATATAAGAACAAAACACTGGAAATTACCCAAATATCCACTGACAGGAAAATGAACGCAAAAATTGTAGCATGTATTTACAACACAATATTTTACAGCTAGTGAAAAAAACAAGTGCACTAAAGCTACATGAATAATATGTATGGATCTTCAAAAATCAGAATAGAAGGGCTGGAGCAGTGGCTCAGAGGTTATGGCACTTGCCACACATGCGCAAGGACGCAGCTTCAAAGCTCAGCACCACATACACAGTGAAGTGTTGGGAGCAACGAAAGCCACATGAAAAACTAAATAAAACTGATTCTCTCTTTCTCTCATTGTCCTTCTCTTAAAAAAAAAAAACATGGAATAAGTCCTGATGTAAATGTGTTTTCTTTATAAATAATTTCTGCTTCATATTTTTGTTTTTCCAATGTATTTTCTTTTAGAATCTAAAGAAATATTACCCCAATATAAATTTTCATTTAGCAACAAAAACAGAAAGGGTCCTAGTCACTCTCAGCGATGGAGGTAGCAGATTAAAGTAATGTGCCCTCACCTCTCCTTTCTCCTTCACACCCAACTGCCTACCCTCCTCCACAGCCCTTGCACTGCTGCCTGGGAAGAGTCTCAATTATTTGAGAGACATTATAGTCAAAAGCAAGATCATTTAGCAAGGAAAAGGAGGATAATGAAAAAGACAGTGGAGGAAAGTAGAATACTTGGGGTAGGATTAGAGCCAGGAACACATGAATGAGGCACATATGGTTATTCTCTGAGCTAATCTCATATATTTTATGTTTCAATTACAATGATTTCATAACATAAACTACTTCTGTTATTTAAGATCTTCCCACATTTTGTAAAAGCTGCCCTTCTTAGAAGTCAGTCACCTACTGGCCAGTCTCAGTCATTTAGCAAGACCCTTAGCAACTCAGCAAAGCCCTATCTTATAACAAAAACTAAAGAGATGTCGGAAAGTGGATCAGTGATAAAGCACCCCTGGGTTCAATCTTCATTACTGAAACAAAATAAAACAAAAAAAAAAAAATACAATTTTTTTCCTGATCTTAACCTGGACCATAAAACTAATCTAAAAGAAAGAATTTTTCCTAGTAATAGAGGTACCTATAAAGTATTCAAGTATGTGAATTCAATAAACATAGAATCTTAAAATACTTCTACTAATTATTTAAATATGTAATGGTCATATCCTATCTTTTTTTCACTTACCTAGGCATAGTCAAGCTGACTCACAAGTGCCTAGAAACAAAAATCATCCTTACCATAAAATATATTACTAACAAAAATCTAACAAAAAGGAAACAAAAAAGAAAAACAATTTATGTTCTAGAATCAATGAGTGATCTCTTAAACAAAACTAATTTTCTTCAACTTTGGTAAAATATTCACATAGCAATTCAGAAGACTTCTATACACTTTATTTTATGAATGAAATAAAATTACTATGTAAAATAATGCTGTCTTCTCTTTTGCAAAGGATAAATTATCAATAAATGCCATTCAATTGACTAAGAAAACTCAGAAAATTAAAGTTTTTTTTTTTGTTTTTTTTTAAACAGAGGTCATTATGTGAAACAATGAACAAGAGCAACGTCCCATGTTAAGATCATCATAATTATTACTGAACTTCATACTTTCTAAGCAGGCAAGTATCATATTAAAATGTTAGGCATGGTAACTCCCACATCTTGCTATGTAGTAGAATCTAGAATCAAAATACTTTAATTGCTAGATATTTAGCTAGTCTTTATTAAAAATGATTAGTATTACTTATGGAAGAATTTTCATATGCACCCAAGAAACTGACACCTCACAGGTAGGAATAATGTGGCAAAGGTGACAGAATCCTGAATTCATTTTTTTACTACAGAGGCACAGTAGAAACACCAGCCTTGGCTTCTGAAAAATCTGAGCTGTTAAGTTTGACATCAGTGGACTACAAATCTGAATCAAACTATGTTAACTGTTCCAATAATCACCTTTACTAAACTGTATTTTAATGTTTGTCCTGGGCTGGAGCGATGGCTCAGCGGTTTCGGTGCTTGCCTGGCAAGCACAAGGACCCGGGTTCAAACCCCAGCACCACGTACACAACTGAGTGTTGGAGCAACCAAGGCCATGTGAAAAACTAAATAAAGTTGTTTCTCTCTTTCTCTGTCTCTCTCACTGTCCCTCTCTCTTATTAAAAAAAAAAAATGTTTGTCCAATAGCTTTTATCAACAAGCCAGGTGAATATCATTAGAGTATCTGCTATAGGTATTGATGTTCTAGAAAATACACCCACTGCACCTAATATAAAGACCCACAGATAGAACAGAGTTCTTTGACAATTAAATCTCAGAAGAAATTTGGATTGCCCTAAGGAATAAGAATGATTTTTTTAAAATCCACAATGAAAACTCTTTGTGCCCTGCTTTATTTTATTTGTTTCCAGGAAGCTCAGAATCAAATTTGATGTTTGATCACTGTCATTTTATTTATCTAGTTTTAATGCATACTTCTATCTATACTTGCTCTGGTATTGATTCTTTAACTATTTTAGTATTTATGGACTTGTTATAAACTGTTTCAAATACTTTATGAAATGAGGCATAAACAGATGAATGATTACTAATATAGCATTTCATTCAATGATCCCCAGATCTGTGAACAGAATGACTGATATCATCACTTTAGAAGAGATCCAAGAAAAAAAGGTGATATAAAATCTGTAGAAAATAACCAATGATAAGACTTTTCTTCAATCTGTTTTTGAAAATAAACAAACATGAAAACAATATATGCTAAGGATTTAAGCAACACACACTCTCATACATCAAAAGCAACAAACAAATCCATAAGTTACAAACTGACCTGAAGTTTTACACTTGACAACTTTCCTAGAATTCTTGAGAAAAAAGAAAGAAGAAAATATATCTCCCCAAAAGTATGTTCAATATGTTCAATTATTAAAGGTAAGTGATAAGAAAAATATAGCCATTGTTGCAGTTTGATGACATGAAGCAATTCAAGTGGGAAGAAAAAGCATTTTGTTGAAAAGAAAGAGATCTAGTCCATTCATTATAATATATGAATTTAAAAATAATTTTCTAATACAAATTTTATGACCAAAACCAAAGGTAACATGATAATAATTTTTTGAATTTGTGAAACAAAAGGCTTAACCAATCAGTATACATTTTAAAAAATATGATAACCTCTTATTTATTTTAAGACTGATTTTCGGTAAGAACAAAATTTATGAGAGAGTTTACTTAAAATATTGAAAGAAAAGATACCTTTTCTTAAACATGGATATCGGAATAATTTTACAATTCCATAGTCATCAGCTGTAACTAAAACTTGGCCAATATAATTTCCGTCTACTGAATTTATATCATTGATATCTGAATACTTGGGCCAAATTCCATTTACTTCAATGCCCGAAACACATGTCCATGAAGCCCAATGAACACCTTTGACTTCTTCTTTACTTGTCACTTCTTTTCCTCCTAAAAATAAATCAGTCTTAATTTAAGAAGATTTCACTTGATTTTTTTAACTTAAGTTTAAATTGTACTGATAACACGGTAATCTCAAATTTTAAATATTTTCTTACCCTAGTTAGAGAGTACATGAATAAGTAGGTAAGTGAGGGTAAGAAGCAGAGAAAACAAAATGCAAGAAACTTTTGAAAGAAGCCACCAACAAAATTATACTGATTCAGAGATAAACACAGATTTAATGATTACTGGCTTAGCAGGTTCACCCCTGTGAATCCTATTAAAATCACAGAATAGCCACAACAAGGTAAGTTATAAGAAAAGTAAAAGCTATGAAGAAGTGGCTATGAGAAACCTAAGATATATAATTGAGAAAAAAAGAACCGAAAAATACAAAAAAGGTACTTTTGGTATTTCTCAATGAAGATAAGTTTACATTCGGTGAAAGGAATTTAGGACTCAGTAACTTTTCATCACATATAGAGTATTAATGAAAAGATTTTGAGGAAATGCAGTAATGTAGCTAGTCTTATTAAATAAGTTCTTCAAAGATAGTGACTAATACCCTAAACATCATATTAAATAAAGAACTATGAGGTAATATTTTAATAATAATTTTTATTCTCTTTTTAAATCTTTGATTTAGTTATTTAGCTTGTTAAATTAATATTTGCAAAATTCATTTGCAGCAACCACAAAACTATAAATAATTTATGGTCACACATTTGTAGCAATTATTTTTACTTAGTTCCACCCATAAAAATGGCATTTTGACTCTCTAATACCCAGTGGAATTTTACCAGACACTGGTCATATGGCATGGGATTGAATACAGTGTGAGTCTTTCTTCAATCCTCCAAGTAAAGAAATTTTAATTAAGAAACAAAAGGATACAGAATGGTAGTTTCCAGGACAGAGAGAAGTGGTGGGGGTGGGGAAATGTTGGCAAAGGGTACAGAGTTTCGGTTTCACAGGATGAATAAGTTCCACGGATTTAACGTATAGCATGTTGACCACAGTAAATAATAATATGCTACTGTATGGTATACTTGAAATTTGCCAACAGAGAAGATCTTAAATGCTCTTACTATAAACGAAAAATGATAATTATGTGAGGTGATGAATATATTAATTTAATTAGATTGCGGAAATTTATTCACAATGTACAACACACATATATAAGAATATCACATTTTAATTGTAAATATATAAATTTTTATATGTCAATTGTACCTCAACAATCTTGGGGGAAGGCTCCAAAAAGATTTCAACATAAAGGGGCAGCCATATAGAAAGGAAATTCTTGAAATGTTAGCTCAACTTGCAGTTAATTTTCTATACTCAAACGAAACTTACAATCTGCTGCTTCTGATGAAATCCTAAAATACTGTATAGAAACTAAAAATCTATAAACTACAAAATTTACTAGAAAAATTTACCTGGCATCCTATAAAAAAGTCTTTTCCCATTTCCATCATTTGTCTGTAAATATCTACTGTCAGAGGACCAGTCCAGATGAGTGATGAAACTAATTGATCCAACACATTCACCAACTTTTTTATAACGCTGAGCAACTCCGTAAATATCAACTGAGCTGTCATTGCAGCCAACAGCAAGGTAAGTTCCATCAGGTGAATATTTTAACTCATGAATCGCCTCCTTCCTATCTTTGATATGTACAACCTCTGTCATATCTCTGTTAAAAAGAGGAAAAAAAAAACACAAGACCATGTGAACAAATACCACAACAGGATTCTGCTTTCAAAAGTGTCTAAAATGGGGGATGGAAAACTGGGTAGAGGATCACTGAGCTGGCAAAGAAAGAGCTCATGAATACTTATTTGTCAACACGTGTGTATCTATGGGCAAAATTTTTTTGTGACTACATAGTATTTAAATTGAATGCATCTACCAGTAATTCATTACAACATGTACACTGCTTTAACAAATTCTTTATACCCAAAGGAAGAGATACAGGCAATTTTTTTTCAAAGCATAAAAATGCAAGTAACAACAACAAAAATAATTTTTCACAGCATCAGGGTTGTTCAATGGCAGGAGCTCATTACTGAAAACCAATACTACCAAAGAAAGGAAGGTGGGATTCAAAACTTACAGCTCAAAATTCCATCCAAAAATCTATTAAGCATTCTTAACCTCCCAAAGATTTTTAAGTTTACTTAGTTTTCTGATAAAGCTCTTTTTTACAAATGTATTTTTATTTAATGAAACTAATATTTGAAACATGTTAACAAGAAAAGAGAAAGAAAAGACAAATGGGTAAAAACAATAAGTAAAATATTTTATCTCAATGAACACAAAATTACTGTTTCCATTTCTGCCCTAATATCATACCTTACTCTAAGAACAGTGAATGAGCCATCCTTCATTCCAAGGGCAAGATGGATTCCATCTACATTTACAGCTGCACAACGAATCGGTTCTTCCATATTACACCTTGCTATTAACGCATGATCTACCAGGCTCCAAATCCTGTAACATTTAATTTAAAAATAAAAAAGAATAGTTATCTAATATATACTTAAAATAATGATATGTATGAAAAGATTTTGGTTAAAATAATAATAATCTCACTTTAAATAAAATGAATCTAGGGGCTACAGCAGTGGCTCATCAGTTATGGCACTTGCCCAGCATGCACAAGTACGTGGGTTCAAAACTCAGCACCCACGTACACAACTAAGTGTCAGAGCAATGAAGACCATGTGAAAAACTCAATAAAAACTGATTCTCTCTATGTCTCTGTCCTTCTGTCATTCTCTCTTTTAAGAAAAAAAAAATCTAGGTTTTTTTTTTTTTGGTGGCAGATCTGGGGATTAAATCCAGAGCGTTGCACATGTTAGGCAAGAACTCAATCACTGAGTCACATCCCCAGCTCTCTAGATGTTTTAATTGTATGTCATATACAAGGAATTGTTATCTGTGAAAACAGGAATACTGTTCATGCTTAAAATGACAGTTTGATAGAATTTTTTTGTTTTTAAAAAATACAAAGATGTTAATTTGTTCTAATCATTCATAGATGATCTCTAACTGACCAAAAATGAGATAACTATGTATTCTATATCTACAGATAGATATAAAGACAGCTATATATAAATATATATATATCCTTAAATTACATAAATATATAATTTATATATAGGTATATATCCTTAAATAGTGTTTTCAATTAAGTATAATACTTAAAAATATTCAAATTCAAAATTTGTTTTAGACTGTAATGGTAGAATCAAGCAATAAAAAAGATACTGTTTGAAAAATGAGGATTATACTTTCAATAATCCAAAAGACAAAATACTAAGGAAAAAGTTAATATTTTTAAATAAGTTTCATTTATTTTTAAAGAGAGAAAGAGGGAGAGTAAGAGAGAAAAAGAAAGACAGAATCAACATTATTTAGTTTTTCATCTCATTCTCGTTGCTCTGACACTTAGTTGTGTATGTGGTACTGGGGTTTGAATCCAGCCAGGTCCTCATGCATGCCAGGCATGCATGATACTGTTCAACCACTGCTCCAGCCCTTTAAATAAATTTTAACAAAAATTTTTCTCATTAAAATTTGTGGACTACAGCTAGAATAGTAATTGTGGGTAATGTTTAGGAGCTTTAACTATATATATTATAAAACAAAGGCTACAATTTAATGAATAGCCATCAACCCCAAGAAGTCAGAAAAAAATATCACTAAAACTAAGTAGATTTTCTAAATGTTTTTATAATAGTATTCTTTTTTTAAAAACGTATTGATGGGAGCTGGAGTGGTGGCTCAGCAGTTATGGCGCTTGCCCAGCATGCGGGAGAACACGAGTTCAAACCCCAGCAACTAAGTGTCGGAGCAACGAAATCCATGTGAGAAACTCAATAAAAATTGATTCTCTCTCTCTCTCTCTCTCTCTCTCTCACTGTCCTTCTCTCTTTAAAAAAAAGTATTGATGGGCTGGAGTGGTGCCTCAGTGGTTACGGTACTTGCCTGGCATGCGCAGGATGCAGGTTTGAACCCCAGTACCACATACACAATTAAGTGTCAGCGCAATGAAAGCCACACGAAAAACTAAATAAAATTGATTCTCTCTTTCTCTCTTTCACTTTCCTCTCTCTTTTAAAAAAAAAAAAATCTATTGCTGTTTTGGAGCTGGAGAGGTAGCTCAGCAGTAGAACGCTTGCCTGACATGCGTGAGGACCCAGCTTTGAACCCCAGCACCACATAACAACTAAGTGTTGGATAAACAGAAAACAGATGAAAAATAAATAAGACTCTCTCTCTCTCAAAAAAAAAAAAAGTAGTGCTGTTTTGTAGGAAAAATATTTTCCTACACTAGTTCTATAATCAATTCCGATAATTTATCTGTATTTTTCTCTGAAATGTTCTACATATATAATCATACTGGCCACAAACGACAGGTTTTTTCTTCCTTTCTAATTTCTCTCCCTTCCTCCCTCACCTCTCTTCACTCCCTCTCCTTCCTTTTGCCTTCCTCCCACTATGCTCTCTATTCGACCTTACTGTGCTGTTGCAGATTTCTAGTTCACAACTGAATAGAATGGCAAAAGCGGGTACCATTGTCTTGTTTTCTGTCTTCAGAGTTGAAGTTTCAATGTTTTAATATTAAGTTCTCATTTGCTGCAGACTTTCTAGCATCTTACCATAGGTGTCAGCAAACCACCACCTGTGAAGCAAACCAGGTCTCTGCCTATTTTTGTACAGTATGAGAGCTAAGAATGGTTTTTGTATTTTTAATGGTCAAAAAAACATTTAGAGGTGGCTGGAGTGGTAGCTCAGCAGTTACATGCTTGCCCGGCATGCACGAGTATGCAAGTTCAAACCTTAGCACCACTTACACAATGAAGTCTCGGAGCAACAAAACCACGTGAAAAACTAAATAAATTCATTCTCTCAACTGTCCTTCTCTCTTAACAAAGAAATTAAAGGATAAAATTTTGAAACACAATAAAATCATAAGGGGACTGGAGCCGTGGCTCAGAGGTTAGAGCACTTGCCTGGCATGGGCGGGGACCCTGGTTCGAAACCTGTACCACATACACAACCAAGTGTTGGAGAAACAAAGGCCAGATGAAAAAAAAAGCTGATTCTCTCTCTTTCCTCTCACTTCTCTCGCTCTCTTAAAAAAAAAAAAAAAACCCACATAAAATTTACATTACAGTGCCTATAGATACAGTCTCACGGAAACAGAGCCATGATCATTTGTTTGCATATTGTATATCGCTAACATATCGCTACAGAGGCAGAATTTTGATGCTGCAAAAAAGGAAGTAGGTGACACATCACCTTCCACTACTCCTCAGTGTACTACAAACTGCAGGTACACTCGTAACTTGAAAAGAATGTCAAGTGCAATGTCTATCCTATGACAATATTTTATTATTTTTTATTACCAGTGCATATCCATCATGTTGAAACAAGAAAAAGAGAAAACAAAATTTTGAATATTGCAATTTTTAAAAAAAGAGGTAGAAAGAGAGAGAGAGAGAGAAACAATTTCATTTTTTTTCTTCTTGCTGTTGTTTCTCCGATGTTCAGTTGTATACATGGTGCAGGGTTCCGAACCAGGTCCTTGCTCATGCCAGGCAAGCACTTTAACTGATGATCCACACTGCTCCAGCCCTGAATATTGCATTTTTAAGGGACAGTGGGGTGCTAATTATACTGCTAATTAGATGGCAAAGCACTGTGTTTATTATGCAATCTTAATATAGCTGTGTTATAAAAAAAAAAACAAATGATAAAGATACCAATAGGGAAACTAAAAAAATACCATATACATTAACATTACCAGACCGAACACTTCTCATAATACTCCCAAGTTATGGGAACACAACAGTCAAAATTTTTTTTTTAAAAATTTAGGACAAAATCTTTTATCACAAAAGAATTTCTTTGCAAATCTAAAAATTAAAATGAGGTTGTAACAAAAGTTAAGTTTCTGAATGGCTTGTTAGGTAAGCAAGGAAATTGTTCATAAGTGATGAGTTAAGTAAATCATTTTGAGATGCAGCAGCTGAAGAAATGCACCCAGAGATAATAGACTTGGCTAAGACTTAGCCTTTTTTCACGAGAACAGTAGCTCAAAGAGGAATAGAGGAAATGAGGACAATAATTAATTTAAAACTAAGGCTAATAACTCAATAAATTTTCCTTGAATCTGAATGAGTTAACAGATATTACCAATGCTATCCAGTTATTTGTTTGAGGGGTCAATGACAAATATAAAGTGACTAAAGAATTAGCTTCTATGAATAGTCTGCATAGAACTGTAGGAAGTGGCTAGAGCAGTGGCTCAGTGGTTATAGTGCGTGACTGGCATGTGTAGGGACCTGAATTCAGGCACTAGCACTACATATACAACTAAGTGTCGGAAAAACAAAGACCTAGATGAAAAAATAAATGAAGTTGATTTTCTCTCTCTCTCTCTCTAAAAAAGAAAAGAAAAGGAAAGGAAAGAACTATAGGCAAGAATATTTTCAAAAACACTGAGAAAACACTAATTCAATATAACCTAAACTGGAATTTACCAAAAGGAGTTGTAATTGACAGTGATAAAAAATATGTACCAAAAAAATGGCTTAAGTAAATTTATGAAGATTTTGGAAATGTAAGGTATTTAAAGTCTGTGGTTTTTCACTGTATTATTCTTTAGCAGGTATTTTCAAGAAAAAATTTTTTTCTCTTCCATGTGTTTTTATATCAATAGTGTTTATGGTAAACTTCACTTATTTTGTAGATCTAACTATTCTCAGTGTTGTAAATTTTTCTCAGAAACAGAAGCTGAAAATTCTCACTTCTCCTCAAACTACACAGCAATTTTTTATTTATTTGTTTGACATAATCTTACATATTGGAGGGAATCCTTGTTACATATTCATGCATACATGGATACTGACAAAGTAAATTAAGGCCAATCCTAATCCAGGATCTTCCTGGCTTCATCCATTCCCTAATCTCATGTCTTCTCTGCAATACCCCCATGCTATAGATAGAAATGAACATATACATGTATATTAATTTTTTAAATTTGAGTTTCTCTGTCTGCCTGTGTATAGTTTGGCTTCTCACAGAAGTCGAGTGTTCCCAGCTATATTGATAACCTCCCTTTTCCCTCCCTCCACTGGCCCTACATTCCTCCCTTCTCCCCCTACCTACATAGTTATGGTTCCCCCAGCTTATGTGAAATTTCAACTTTGGTGGGTTTATTAATTAAACTTAGCTAACTTTCATCCTGTCTTAGGTTTTACTTTAGCTTCCACAAATCAAAGAAAACATTGGGTCCTTTTTGGGATATTTCATGCAGTATGATTTTTTTTCCTTTTCCCTCCATTGAGCTGTAAATGCCATGATATCATTCTAATAACAGATAGAACTCCATTGTATATATATACCACAGTTTTTTAATCCATTCATCCAGTGAGGGGCATCAGGGTTGGTTTCATAGT
Source organism: Aplodontia rufa (assembly GCA_004027875.1). Lineage (NCBI taxonomy): Eukaryota > Metazoa > Chordata > Mammalia > Rodentia > Aplodontiidae > Aplodontia > Aplodontia rufa. The sequence continues at coordinate 34,568 of PVKS010002730.1, read as the reverse complement.
TAGCTATTATAAACTGAGCTGCTATAAACACTGATGTCGCTGTGCCTCTGTAGTAAGCGGATTTTAGCACTTTTGGGAAATACCCAGGAGTGGCATACCTGGGTCAGAAGGAGGTTCCATCTCTAGTAAAATTTTTGAGGAGTCTCCACACATCTTTCCTGCATGGCTATCCAAGTGTGTAGTCCCAGCAATTGTAACCACACAGCAGTTTAATGTCTTAGCAGCGATAATGATAGGTAGGTAGTTTAGCCATGAGCAGGTGCATAGGAAGGACAATGAGGAGTTGTAACTTATAGGGAGAAAGTAAGACATATGCACCAAAGTGAGTCCCTGAGTAACAGGACTAGGGAATCACAGGGACATTTGTCAAGGCAGACAAGCATCTGGAAAATGGGAACTGGTATGCAAACCTCCTCCAGCCACAGTTAATTATACCCTTTAAGGGAACTAAGTTTCAAGATTATACGAGACAGTTTAGAAAAGACAGTAAAATGGCTAGGTAGTCAGGACCCTGTGCCCTATTCAACCACACCTAGAAGCTAGCCGGTAGAGAGTGATTGACAGGTATGCTCAGGGCCTTCATATGCAAAAAGACCGCGAGGCTCACCTACCGGAGCAACTCCTGTGTCCCAGAGGTGGGGAAACTAAGAAGTGGGGGTGGACAAGGATGGGAACTAGGAAAGATTTGCTACCTGTTTTACACAGATTTCAACCAATGATGCTGGTGTCTTTCCTCAATGCCTGCTTTACATACATCTTAATCAAGGCTCATACCCAAACCAATATAATCCCTGGCCTAACCTACATTAGATGGTGTCCTGCTTCCACATGCCCCTCTGCCTTGTAGAGTCTCTGTTCTCCTTCCTAAAATAAATCCGACTCCTTTTACTTTTCCCTTCCATGGTTGTCTGTGGATTTTATTCTTCAAATTCGTGAGACAAGAACCCAGAAGATTGGAGCTGCAACACACTGCTCAACAGTATCAAGGAGAACCAGCTCTTAGCTGCGGACACCTGCAGCCAGCCCAAATTCCCAGTTTTAACTGGGATAGCTGCAAACACTAGAAATGGGCTATTTTGGCTGCTAGAGTCTGTAGCCAGCCCAAACTCCAGCGGGGGCAGAGACTCCTACCTCATCTCAAAAACCCCGCATCAGTGCCATTTTTTTTTTATTCTTCTGTATTTTGTTTTGAGCTGATGGTTTTTGTGGTGAATTCACATTTGATCTTGTACACCTAAATTAATATTTTTCTCCAGTTTTATCTAATTAAAGAAGTTCTTTTTAGCCTTCTGTTCTTCCTGCTGTCTTTATTCAAAGGTCAATATTCAAGGAAAAGCTTTAAGATCTTTGTTTCTTGTTAGTTTTTATGCATATTTGTACAATACCTGTGTACTGTTCATGTCTGTAAGTTTTGTATCACTTATAATATGGTGTCAAAATTGGCAAAAAGATAAATGAACACTCATAAATTAAATTTTAAAAAGGGAATGAATCTAAACACTCCTAATTTACATGATTTAAACATTTAAAAAAAAGGTTCAATTTAAACTGCGTAAACAGATACTAATAAAAATATTTGAAATTACTAACCCACATGGTTTTCAAGGTGATAATATATTGAAAGCTCTGCCTTGTTCCTGGCACCAAAAAGAAAGGGGAAATTAACTGCTTCAATTCCAGGTTTAACATAAATGGGATCAATCTTCATAAATGGATTTACTAGAGGAGACATCAAAATAATTTGCAAAGTTAAAATACTTAAACACCAACTACTAAGTTTAAATTTAAGTACTTTTGGCTTCTTGAATTCCATAAGGTGACATGTATTTGTATCTATTAAATGCATTTTATAAATGGTAAAAGGGGGAGTGAGGAATTTAACTTTGCTTGTTTCTGGATCTTAACCTGATTTGGGCCTACCCTGCAGTCCTATTCCTGGAATGTTTGGCTCCAGGCTATGGATTGAAAGGGCCACTTGCCTGAGAATTGGCTAGCCTAACCTATGCGGCCTGAAAGCCTCTGTCTGCAGAAGACTTCACAATGAATTTCAACACTGTCAATCTGTGACCTGCAAATTGTCCCATTTGACTAGGAGGATAGCCATACTGAGGCAAAGAAATTCTTGCTATGACAATATTCCATTGAAGTAAATGTTTGAGGAGACTGGAAAGACCCTGAAAAGAACAAAACTGAAACTAAAGCCAACTTGTGTTTTGTTGGCAGCCTCTGCAAAGGGATCTTCAAAGAAGCCTAAGGAACAGGATAGAAAGGATCTCCTCCATAAAATATCAATATGCTCAGAGTTTCTAGGTATAATTGACAGTGGGGAACTCAAACTTGATAACACTGTGATAATAAGGGAGACATTTTGTATGATAAAGTAATATTACCATGCAGAGTTCAAAACAAAAGAGAGGTCAAATCTAAGGATGTAAACAATTGTAAATTGAACTACAAAAGGTTTAAGAAGGTAAATCTGGGGCTGGAGTGGTGGCTCAGCAGTTATGCCACTTGCTGGCATGTGCAAGGACGCAGGTTTGAACCCCAGCACCACATATACAATCAAGTGTCAGAAAAACAAAACACAGATAAAAAAGTAAATAAAGTAGATTTTCTCTTTTTCTAAAAAAAAGAAAAGTACATTTATAAAGGTTTATGTAAATGATCAAATTGGCTATAGCGAGCATTAAAGTTGTTTGACTTTTAATGTTCTAATAGGAAAGAGTCTAAACATTGATCTATTTTATCTTCCAAGATAATTTTTTTTTGTGTCTGTCAGGTTTTATTTCTTAAGAAAGCTAAGTCTCAGGGCTGGAGCAGTAACTCAGTGGTTGGAGTGCTTGCCTGGCATGCATGAGGACCTGGGTTCAAACTCCAGAACCATATATACAACCAAATGTCTGAGAAACAAAGGTCAGATGAAAAAAATAAATAAAACTGATTCTTTCTCTCTCAAAAAAAAAAAAAAAAAAAAAAAAAAAAAAAAAAAAAAAAAAAAAAAAAAAAAAAAAAAAAAAAAAAAAAAAAGAAAGAAAAAAGAAAAGAAAGATAAATCTTAAAGGAATTAGAGTTTATACAACTGGTGAAACAAACAACTGTTATTTTACTGTATTCCCCTACACTATGTGTACCAAATTTTTCTTTAGAGGTTAAACTTGATCAGTACAAGAATATCAGTATAACTGTGATGCTAACCATTACTGGCTTTGTTGTATATCATATGTTTTCATGTTCTTCTAATATGTAAGTCTTTTAAAATGTAAAGCTTAGGAGAGCAATTTACTAAGCTAGTGTTCTCCAAACTAATAATCTTTTTCAGATTTATATAAAAATAACAATTTTAGTTGGGGATTTATTTATGTCATTTGGTAGCCTGTTATCAATAAGTAATGTATATACAATTTTGTGTTATTTTTATACTGGGACAAAAATTTAAATGTACTTTAAAAAGTAATGAGGAGAGTGATTTATTTAAAGGTTGACAATACAACATATAAAAGCAATTTGCCACCTTTTATTTCCACAAAAAGAAAGTTAAGAATTCTCTTAGTTTTTGTTTGATTCATGTTTCAGCTACAATATGTACTGTATTATTTGTTAAGAGCCCCATCTGCCCCAAAAGATATAGGATTATCTGCATATGAACTATTATATGGATTACGGTATTTAGGAAAAACAACATTGAAACACCTGTGAAACAAAGGATCAATTCCTTTAAAATTATGTGTAATTAATTATATATATTTAAAAAGGTCTCTCCTACTTTATCATCTGAGACAGAAATTAGAGGGCCTCCTGGCACAGACACCATCTCTAGAATTCCCTGCACACTCACATTGGCCAAATGACCACATTCTGATACAGGTTTGGAAGGAAAACAAGCTGGATCCTACCTGGACGTGCCTTACCAAGTCCTGCCCATGACTGAGACACCTGTTTGGACTACAAAATGAGATTGGACTCACTATATGTGAGTAAAGGGAATCTCAACACTTTATAGGGAGAAACAATGGACCTCACTCCAATATCCAGATTCCACCAAACTAACTTTTAAAAGACTCTAATAGTGCTCATGATGATATGGGAAATCATATCTTCCAAATTGGTCATTAATGTTACCCAGACCACCTCTACTCTGATGGTTACATCTGATGTCTATCAGTTATACCCCTGCAGAAATCCACATAATCAAGAGCAATTATTTGGGACAAATATCATTGCCCTGTATGTTCTGGAAAAATTAATCTCTGGAAATCTAATGATGATGTTACAAAGGTTATCTTAGAAGTAAAAGATTTACAACAAATTCTTAAAATGGAAATTGGGCATAATGAGGCATATAACTGGATGAAAGTATTCTGTTTGTACATTAAATGAAAGTAACTATTCTATTACATAACAGGAAGGTAGGAAGTTCAAGTGCTCTCATTCCTGCTTGGATGAACCTCAGACCCTATGAGCATGAGCTGCATGATATCCCTCTTTCATGAAAGCATGTAAGAGCCCCCAAAGATCTAACCTCCTTCCCCTAGAACAAATTACACTTTGTTCCTCTCTAGCGGTGAGTGCTTCAGGGGGAGAGGCAATTGGCCTTCTTGGGAACATAATATACCTGGATGCAGTGAAATTTGTCCTTTGAAGAGACATCTAATCAAATAATGCTTCCTATAGCCTATCCCACTGTCTGATGGTATTGTGAACAGCCATTACTTGAGACCTTACCTGCCAATTGGAGTAGAACCTGTGCTTTGGTTCAATTGGCTATCCCTTATACCCTGGCATTTCTCAGATCAAATCAATTCCAGTTCTCTGGGAAAGAAAGGGATCTCTTTTCCCTGAGCTCATTTGACCTCCATATTTATATAGATATGATCGGAATTCCTCAAGAGTTTCTTAATGAGTTCAAAGCCAGGAATCAGATAACAGCAAATTTTAAATCAATTTTCTTTTGGTGGTCTATGATAAATAAAAATGTAAATTGGATTAATCATATCAATTATAATCAGCAAAGGGTCATTAATTATACAAGAGAAGCTTTTGAGGGAGTTACAGAAAAATTAGATACTACTAGTAGAATGATATGGAAAGAACTAATCACAATTACTACTAGCCAATTAATTGCTGTATTGGGAGTTATGACTACAGTTAGATATTATATAAATCCATATATAGGAGATCTTATTCAAAGACTGATTCAAAGATTGATAGATGGCTTTAACTAAACAGTTTTCAGTTTCATATCAAAATAATCCTCCTGTATTAGATAGAGTTGAATATGAGGGTCAAAAGATATTATCCAAATTTGAATAAAAAAGATTATATGGATTATATAAGTGGGGAAAATTGTAATATTTACATTTTCTTTTCTATCAAAGTTAAATCTATAATACTGTAACTTAAGGTTGAAGCCATGTTAAGTCAGGGAACCATGTGGCCAGAAAGAAACCATTTTAAAAATTCCCTGACAAGTATCCCATTACACCTGTACTCCTTTCCCATACCCACCCCAATTTTATATTAGCCAATCACACAGGCTGTACCCAAGCTCCTCCACTCAGCGTGAAGGGCAGCACTGCATCAGATTAGGAGCAAATCAGCACCTTGTGCAGGTGTGCTTGCTCTCCAGATCTCCTTTGGGAGCACACCCTTCTGCAGAAGTAAAGTTTGCCTTGCTCACTCACTTCTGAGTACATGTTTGATTTTCTTACGGCTCTTTAGTATTTCTAACAATTCTATTAATTCTAAGTACTTATTAATTATGTTCATTTAATATAAACCATAAAATTTAAATTTAAGCTTTTTAAAGTTTTTTTTTATGGCAGTTCACCCACAAGCCATAAAGGAAAAATTTTAAATTTTTTTATATGAAGAAATATGTCATAAAGACATATTAGGGAAATATTTGCAATTATCCCAAATGTACAAATGAATAAAGGAAAAAAACCCAACTCAACAATCAAACAACAAAAAGAGCAAAGGATCAAAAAAAAGCCAATTATCTAAGGACAGATTCCAGTCTATGCAGTTATTTTATAAGTTGCTTACCTGACAGAACGATCATCACTTCCAGTCACAGCCAAAGGTTTAGTAGGATGAACAGCAAGTGCCCAGAGTTCACCTTCACAATGCCCCTGCATAACGAGGCAAGGTTTGTTTCTTTCGTGCACCACAATTTCAAAAATTTCACTGTCCTGCGTTCCAACTAAAATGTGGTCACCTCGCCAACAAACACTCCTCACAGACAAACCTAATGGAAAGCATATTTAACACCAACATTGTATTTAATAGCAATGCCATAATATAATGCCAATCTTCCTAATTGAAAATTAACTTTTGTACCTGTTAATACCATGGATGTGAGATACAAGAAATATACGAGTCCTTGATCCACACTCTTTCTTTAGTTGTCCATGCTATTTTGTACATGAAATGATAATTTTTCTTTTTTTATATACCTAATTTCAATCCATCTTTCAAGACATGCACTTGTCTTCCTTTTCCTTTGTTAGCCAATTCCAGGTAGTCTAACTACTTCCTTATTGCATTAGCAGTCTTATTGCATTAGCAGTCTGCACTGTTCAATAAGTCATTTCTCTGGAACTGTATTAGAATTGTATTATATTTTTTAAAAGGAATCTGATTCATTTATATTTCATTTCTTCAGTCTTCTCAGAAACAGATTCATTACAAAGAGAATTTTTATTTTTTCTACATCTCTACAATTTCTTTAACCTTAGGAAAATATTTTTCTCAGTTTTCTCATCTGTATAAAATGATCAATATAAAGATACTCTGTACCTCACAATATTCTAGAGAATAAAATTTTTAAAAACACTGAATTATTTTCTAAGCTTCAAAATACAATAATGCTCAGTAAAACTAAAACTGAGTAACAGTCAATATTCACATGCTTATCATGTGCCTGATATTCTTCTATATATTTCATATATATTAACTCATTTAATACAATGAGATAGTTATTTTTTTTATCCTCAATTTACAGATGAGGATAAATAATTAGGGTTTCATACCTCCCAAGTGACTGGAATATGTTTTAAACACAAATCAAATCAAGGTAACTTTCAACTTTAGTCTTATAGTGCAATGCCACATTAGCAAATAATATGTTAAATTTTATAGTGAAAGATCCTGTTTTATTACATCAACTTTTTAAAGTCCCTCAAGGAAAAATAACCTCAACTGCTGACAAGTAAATGTGGATGAAGGAAAAATACATCAACATATACTTAAATCATCCTTAACAAAACTCCCCCTAATCCTCAACACACTTGATTTACAATAGTTTTTAACTATTTAGCATTCTAATAAAATGTTTTCAAAATCCATGTTTGCCAAAATAAGTCACATTTTTCTGTAGGTTCTATTATAATAGACATACAAAAGAATGTTTGTCATAACACTGAATCCAAATTCTATATAAGCAAAAGTCCTCCACAATAGATTTCAATGTATACAGTGAAGAGGAAATCAAAGTCTTATTCATATTTATAAAACACACATTTATGATAACTGAAAGAAAGAGGCAATCCTTGACACATTTAAAGTTTGTCTAATAATGAGACATTTTTAATACCTTTATATCCCTGGTCTGTTTCCCTGAGATCAATCACAGTTATTGGTTTAAATGTTAAATCCCAAAGACGAATACAGCCATCTCTACCGCCAGTAGCAAACCCTTCTTCACAAGCATTCATGCTAAAAATTCCTGCCTGGAAGAGAAAATAAAATAATTCAGTAATTTAAGTTTCCTAAAAACATCTACTATGAAAGACAGAAACCTATCTAGCAACCTTTTGGTATGATACAGGAGTAAACACACAACATCAGAAAACAGAAAGGAAAAGTCTAGAAATACGTCCTTAGGAACTGAATATGTACTTAAGATGGTATTTAATGATACATACATAAAGAAAAAAATAAAATTAAATGAATTATACAGGACAAAAATCTACATGTAAAAAATAAGACAAATATGTTTAGAAAAAGTCAGAATATTACTGTGTGACTTTGGGTTATAAGACATTTTTAGGCATGGTAGTTCACCCACAAGCCATAAAGGAAAAATTTTAAATTTTTTCATATGAAGAAAGATGTCATAAAGACAGATTAGGGAAATATTTGCAATTATCCCAAATGTACAAATAAATAAAGAAAGAAAACCCAACTCAACAATCAACAAAAAGAACAAAGGATTTAAAAAAAAGCCAATTATTAAAAAAGAAAATGAGGACAACAAACATGAAATTTCACAAATAGGAAACAAAATTCAAACAGGAATCTAACATCTTTCACTCAGAAAATAAGTAATATTTTACAATACCAGTCACATTCCATGCTACTGCTATGCTCACATTCTGCACACCAATGTGAGAATGTGAGCTTCCATGCCTTTTATGGGAAAAAAGATTGCTATTTTTGTTCTTCAAGCATTTTACTAAGAGCAAGTTATCATGCTGTGGACCTAAATTAAATGTTCCTCAAAGGCCATGTGCTAAAGGCTTCATTCTCAGCTGATGGGTGCTACTGGGAGATAGAGGAAATAATGGGAGGTGGGGTATAATTGGAAGAAGTGGGTCACCAAACAGAGATGCCTTTGAAAGGGTTATTTTGTTTTATTTTCTTTCTACTTTCCAACCTCCATGAGGTGAGCAGCTTTTTTCCACCATGATATTCTATCTCACCATAGGCCCACAAACAATGGAGCCAGGTGATTATGGATGGAAACCTCTGAAACCATGGGCCAAAATCAAACTTTCCTCAGTTAAGTTGAATTTCTAAGGTAGTTTATCACAAAAACAGAAATAGACTAATACACATATCTTTTATGAGTGGTTCTTTACTATTACGACTTTTATTTATTTTGCAGTACTAAGGACTGAACCTAGGGCCTCAAACACTTAGTGACGTCCCCAATTCTTTTTCCCTTTATTTTGAGACAGAGTCTGGCTAAGTGGTGTAGCCTGAACCAGAACCTGTGATTTTCTTGCCTTCTTTTCCTGAGTAGCTGAGATTATAGGCCTGTGTTACCAAGCCCAGCTTATTCAGGACTTCTGTACTTGAAGATCTTACTGCTAACAATGTGGTAGCACTGTGCTACATAGCTCTCTTCACTTTGTGAGGGGGAACCCAACTACCGAAAACCTCAAATCAAAAAACATTCAGTTTTAATCAAAGGAGAAAAGAGACCAGGGACGGGGAGAAGTGAGGCAACAGGAGTTATGCTGGGGAGGGAACTGGCCCATAGTAAACTGTTCTGATGTGCACATGTATGAAAGTGTAACAACAAACCCCTTCATTATGTAAAACTATGATGCACCAATAAAAAAAAAACACTCAAAGTTGTAACAATGGATTTTTCTTATCTGGTAATTTATTGAAATGAAAATCTCATGAAGTACAAAATTAAATTCCTTTGACATTAACTTAATGAATCAGTGTTATTTTTTTCTATACCTATACCCAAACTGCTCCCTGGTAAATTAGCCTTAAGAGTGCTATTTTTGGCTAAACTAATAATAACCTCAACATGTATGAATTTTTACACAGAGGGAACCCTGCCTAGGATACCTAGAGAGGTAGAGAGGGGGCAGGCAGAAGGGAGGGATTAGGAAGGATATCAAGGAGTCTGGAGGGAGGGAGTATGGGGGAATCAACTGAGAAGGAAATTTCCAACCTCCAGGAGAAGCCCATTTAACACAGGGTTCAATTGGGGGAAACCATGGAATACCATCAGCCTTGGCTATATGAATATTCATTTGTTCTTGATTGTTTGATAATGATTCCCCCTTAATTGTAAGTCTATATTCAACTAATTAAAAAAAAAAAGAGTGCTAGTCTTATTTTACCACACAGTTAATCTAGAATACTTTGAGGTTGACATCAACAAGATTTTCTCTGAGAAAGACAGTGCTAAAGCAATAACTTTTTAACAGGATACTAATCATACTAATTTAATAAATATCCATGAGTCTAACTGCATAATGTTTCTTCATTGAAACCTTGAAAACAAATTAATTCAGTAAGAGTAGCATTTTTAAGAAATTGGTTAGAACAATATGCTATACTATGCAGTTTGCTGTTCTAAAACAAGAAGGTTAAAGAATTGACATCTAAAAGTGTTTAAGATATTTATACTTACAGTATGCGCTCCTTGTATTGTTCGTATAAGATTGACTCCTTTCCACACATATATATCCCCATTGAGTGCACCAGAATATGTTAATTCATCCTGAGCACAGGCTAGGCACAATATCGTTTGAAGGTCACCCGTTTTACCAAAGACACCTCGTTTTGGGGTTAGAGCATTTCCACATAAACTCCAGAACTAAAAGGCACACAGTATAGTCAAATTATCAAAGAATACATATAAAGAAGAACATTTCCAATATTTCAGTGCTACATTAGAATGGCAGACTAGAAATGACCTAAGAAATTGCCTTACGATAACAACAGCATTCAATATTCACATTCTCATCCTAGTGTTGTCAAAAGCTAGGTTATAGTGAGAAGTCATTGGTTTTAATCACCCTCTGTAGGAGCAAGAGGGTTGAACTAGATTATTTTAAAATGTTGTTTTTTTTCCTTAGATCTCTGAAAAAAATCTGCATTAAACAGATTAGAAAGCTGGGGATGAGCTATGAGCTAGCAATGAGGATAAAACATCATACATGAACAGAAAAAAAAAAGAACAAATCTAATTCTTAATTTCTTAAAGAAACAGTAAAGCTGGGGAGACTGTATGTTTCTCTCTTTGATGTTTTCAAAGCTGAGCAATTTCCTTGCTCATAAAGCTTAAAAATAAGAGATACTCATTTGGAAAGATTTGTTCATCCTTAGGAGAAGACAGAAGTAAAACATGAATCTTCATAACAAGAGATTTTTTTTTTTGCTCTATTTATATGAATTCTAGTAAATTTTCATAGTTTGCAGAGAGAAAAAAAATTAAGGGGCCAGGCAGGGAAAGACATATTAAATAGTTCTATATAAAGAAATTAGGCCCAGAGAATAAATTCTGTTTTATAGTAAGTAAATTATAATTAACATGATTTTAAATATTTTAATTACTTCTATTTTAAAGCCTGATACCTCAAAGAACTAAAGATTATGATACTTATCCATTCAAGCAACCAATTAGTGCTTGAATAAGTTAAATTTTATGATTTTCATGGGGAACCCAAGGGGGGAAACTATGGAATGGCATCAGCCTTGGCTTGCTTTGTCATTATACATTTGTTCTTGACTGTATGACAATGATTCCCTCCTAAATGCAAGACTATCTTTAACTAATTAAAAAATGAATAAAAAAATTTATGATTTTTAAACTGAAAAGCTCCATAATTTTGATGCCTAAGAATAGTTGGTCTCTTCCTTTCGACAAGTCCCACTTTGAATCTTTAAGATTGGTTACTGCCAACCTTGGCTTCACATTATAATTACCTGGGAAATTAGTTTCCTGGGTCCCCAACTAAGACAAATTGAGACAGAATATTTGAGGAATGAAATCGAGGTTTTCAAACGCTTTTGAGTCTCAGCAGGAGTTACAAACTATTGTTCTAGAATTTGGACAAGTACTGTCCAGTAGAATTTTCTGTGATAATGGAATTACTATCTGTAACGTACACATGCTTTCCAATACATAACCACTAGATTTATGTGGCTCATGAGCAACTAGAATGTGAAGAAATGAATTTAAAATTGTGTTTAACCTTAGTTTTATTTAAATAGCTACATGTGGCTAATGACTATGAGTACAGTTTTAGATCATCTCTGTAGTTTCCTTATATATATTGTCTGTAAAAATGAATATACTATTCATTGGCTCTATAAAAGCAAAGGAAATGTACCACATAGTAAAGATACAGGGTTTTGTTTGTTTGTTTAGTTTGAGAAAACGAGCTTTTACAAAAACTGAAAATGGGGCTGGGGATATAGCTTGGTGGTAGAATATTTGTCTAGCATGCATGAAGCACTAGGTTCCATTCCCAGAACCACAGAAGAAAAACTGAGAATATACCTTTTAGTTTTATTTATAATATAAAATAGCAGAAAGATCTCTTTATTCATAATTAATTTGCCAATTATGTATAAAGAATTTAAAATATATCAAGTACTGTGTCAAATGTCATTTTGTTCACCAAGATAAACATCTCTATCTCACAGTGCTTATATCATGTGCCTTAAAGACTAGTATAAGAGCTTCTGCTGCTAAATATCTGTTGAAGAAAATAAAGATTTAATACCACCCATCTTTCAAGTCAGTACCAAAATGTCAAAACCAGAATTACAGCAGCAGTTAAAGATTCACTGGAGAAAACATGTATGTAAGGTGAACATAACATAAAGGATGTTGGAACATAGATTCTTACTTGTTAGAAATTAACTGTTTTCAAGAACTGTCACATAAGACAGTAGAATAAAGGCAAGTGTTTGCCACTTGCACCAGTGATTTAAAATTAACTACAGATGTAAGAATAAACATCACCACTGACTCTATGGACTTCAAAATTTTAACTATAATTACAAAATAAATCTAGAGCAAAGTAAATAGTGACTATCAGGGCTGAAGTCAAATCAGAGGGAAACATAGAAAAAGAATACTTTCTGAAAGCTGACCCTGCACTGGGCACTATGATGAGCACTCGAACATATGCTGTCTTTTTAATCATCAACTCTTTGTGGATGTTAAGAACAGCTACAATTTCAAGATGGGAAAAGAGCTCAAATCCAGGTTAAACATCCGATAAGTGACAGACTGTTCCATCATGTTGCTTCTGCCATATGATTCTAGTTCTGCAAATGAAATACTTAAGTTTACTTGGTTTCCTATCCTTACATTTTACTTTGTAAGAGAAATATGAAGAAACAAGATGAACACAATAGATTCTTCCTCCCTAGATTATAAATGTCTTTATGCAGAATGGTTCATTAATTCCCTATTCAAAGCTATATCCTATATCCCTTAGAATGTCTAGAAGTAACTACACAACAAATATTTCTTAAATTGAACATATGGACATTAAAAGTTGATATTTTAAAAGGAAGTACTGTCAAAATTCTAAAACCATCCTAAATTGTTAACAGTGTGATGTGTACTTAGTGGAAAACTAACATGACTATTATAAAACAAGACCCTGATAGTACCTTGATATGTTTTACACCACAGCTGACAAGTTTATTTGGCTGGTACAAATCCCAAGAAATATCAAATATCTGTAAACAAACCAGATTTATGGTTAAAATACTTATTCCCAGAATCATTTTTAAGAATACTGTCCAAGAGACAAATTGTCCAAACCCCTGTCACAAACCACAGCAGTCTCAATAAATAATAATCAGAACCCGTTTCAAAATCTTATGAGAAATAAATTAGATATGAAAATTATAAAGAATAAAAACTACTACTTAGTTTCAATGAACTTTATAAAGCAACTAGTGGAGAAAAATTTAAAGCTTCTATTTATTTTTAATTTTTTAAAAAGAATTTGGCATAGACTGAGGCAGAAGGATCAAAAGTTTAAGGCCAGCTGGACAACTTAGTGAGACCGTCTCAATACAAAATAAAATTAAAAAGGCCTGGAGATATACCTCAGTACCTAGCACGTGTGAGGCCATAGGTTCAATCCCTGGTACCAGAAAAAAAGGAAAGAAGAAAGGAAGGACGGAGGGAGGGAGGGGGAAAAAGAATAATTTGGTTCATAAATAACAAGAATAATTCAACAGAACTAGAGCATGAGGCAGGTACCTGTAAACTTTTTACAGAGGTAAGATTCTGAAAGAAACATACAATAAGAAATCAGGAAGATTTTTATAGCATTCCGTCACAGAGAACTACCTTCACACAGGATCTAAACATTTATTTCACAGCCCTTTTTTTCTTTAATTTTTTATTTTCTTAATACTTATGGGTCAAACAAAATTAATTTACATATAATTAAATTTTATAGGTCTCCAAGTTTTGTTCATATCGAAGATCCCATAAATTTTAAATACAAAGCATTTTGTCACAAGCAAAAACTCAGATAAAATAAAATATGTACCAGGAATACATAATTAAGCAATAAATGAAGGAAAAACATTCACCATGTTTCTTTGACCCCTGTATCATCTAACCCTAGATGTTTACTATCTCACAAAGTTTCCACAGTGATACTTTTCAATGATAACGAAGAAAGAATATAATAAGTTAATGCTTAATATCTTATTGTAATATAGATTATATGAAAAGCACATCAATGCAATGAAAAACAAAATACTTTTTAAAATTCCACTGACAATATCATCTTTTAAAATTGGTATATTTACTAAATCAAAGTGTTAATATGTAACACGCTTTGATGTAAGTCACTCAGAACACACAGTTGTCTAATAAAATATATCTAACATTTTGATAATTATGTAAATTGTGTGTGAATGAAAGATACCACATGACATGTTCCTTTGAGAATCTGCTGAAAATCAAGTATGTTCTTCAAAATGCAATTGTACACAAAATTTTCTGTACTACTTTTACAGATTCAAACTCCTACAAAGTGGAATCACGACTATGCCTCAGTGCTGCCTCAGGCAAGGATTTAACCACGTATACACACAAAATTAGAATTTTAAAGAATTTGTAGAATTTTTGATCTACACTTATAAAAGCAGTATAATATTTAATTTAAAAAGCTGACATATTCTTTATATTAATCTTATATAACTTGGCATAGGGAATATATATTTTAATGTTTCCAAAGTAAAAAATGCTAGGTCTCTCTAAAATATTTATAGTAATATTTTAATTTTATTTTTATTACTTTATTATTTATGCAGTGCTGAGAATTGAACCCAGGGCCTTGCTCGTGCCAGGCAAGCACACTGCCACAGAGCTATATCCCTCGTCCATACAAACACGATCTTAATACATAATTACACAAGCAACATTATTTTTCACTTTAACTATGACATGTATGCCATATATTAGTAGTAAACCAAACTACATAGGCCCTAGGCACAAACTCAATTAATTTTAAAATTAATATTTGAATGATGGGTGTTTAATATGTCCAGACTCAACAAACTGTACACATTAAATATGTGAGGTCCTTTATAAATCAGTTATACTTCAATAAAGCTATTTTTTGAAAAAGAAAACAGAAAAAATGCATAGCTTTTACTGAAGCAAACACTGGGTTAAAAATTTTATGCTTGACATCACACATTTGAGTCATGTTTCTAAGTCCTATAAATACATTTGCATTCTAAGACTTTATGGGTATTTATAATTTTACAATCTTTAGAATTTTTTATTTATTTTTAAACAGCTTTATTAGGATTTAATTCTCATACTATAAAATTTATCCATTTAAAAGCATACAATCCAATGTTTCTCAGTACGCTTGCAGAATTGTACAACCATCACTACAACAGGTTTTAGAACATTTTATTACCTAAAAAGGAAACTCTATAATTATTAATACTGATTCTTATTTCTCTTTCCATCCTCTCCCTTCCCCCATAACTGTATAATGTTTTACAAGTTCTAAAATTTTAATGACTTATGACCTATCTGGCAATAACAAAAACAGAAGAATAAAACACTTAAACTCTCTTCTGATCTTTTCCCATCCAGTACTCATTAGCAATTCCAAAGGAGAATTACTTACTCTATCTGTGTGACCAGGAGCCATAGACAACATTTTTCCTCTTTTCCAGTCCCAAACACAAATTGCATTCTTTGAATCCAATCCAACTGAAACCAAGCGCTGAATTATGTCCAAGAAGTCCAGAAGGAAATAAAAAAAGGTAAACAAATCAAAGAATCAACAAATTATAAATGGTAAATAATTCTATGGATTTTATGAACATCAAAATTTAACATCTATATTTTATGGAGCCCACAGAGAAAACTAGTTGCATTTCATCTTAATATTTGCACATACATGTACTTTTTCACACCAAGAAACAGAAGAGAAACTTCATTTCCAATAGTACTGACAAAATATCCTAAAGATAACTCCTGGCAAAAATTAAAAATAGTAGATAAAATGTAATAAAATCATTTTAACACAGAGCAGTATATTAAATATACTAAATACATTTTATAATACACTCAGCATTTAATAACACTGGGCAGTCAAAGAACTAAGAAAACTGAAAACAAAACAAAGGAATTCTGAAGGGTAAGAGAGCACCTATATCCATAAGACTTGAAAGTCATCAGGTGAGTCCTTGTACCCAATTTTTGTGCTATACACCAAAGAATAGGAGATAAAATCTAGAGCCATCCCAAGGTGGGAATCTGAACTGAAGACCTTCGACTAAAAAGCAGTGAACTTTTCAGAATAAAAGACAATGAAAAATAATCCATTTTTAAAGAGGAGGAGGTTACGCATTAAGGGTAAGAAAAATCTCCCTATACTTTTATAACCAGAAGCAGCCTTCACATCAATGTATGACCTATATTTACATTAATCATGAATCTCTCAAGTGAGAAATGTCATTCAGAACAGTCCTAAGGGTTGGTTGTATCTTCAAACAATTTCAACATGGCAGAGTCAAACATAAATTCTTTACTGGGGAATGTAACTTTCAATCCATCCCTCAAGAATTCCTACAGGTAGAAATCCAATAAAAACAAACTGAAAAATAACAACAAAGTAAACAACCCCACAAACACAAGGAAATAAGAGATCATGAGCGAGTCACAACAATCATCAAGATCAACCTTTCAATTTTCATCGGATACTGGAATTATCATATCACAATATAAAATAAGCTTAATGTAAATAGAGAAATAAAACTGAGGCTTAATAATATCTGCATATGAATAAACAATAGGAAACTATGAAAAGCATACAAGGAGATGTGATCAAGCAAACAAAACTTCTAGAAATGAAAAATAAAAGACAAAACTAAAAACTCAATGGAACAGTAGATTAGAGGGCCATGAAAAGACAGTTAGCAAGAGGAGGAGACAGTAAGATGGAAAGAAAGAAAATACGAAACACAGAAGGAATATCGGGGTCTGAACTTGCTCCTTGCCATAAACATCAAGAAACTATACAAAATATACGAAACTAAATGCTTTCAGACATTTGTAAGGGGAAGTAAAGCACTGTGGACGGGTGGAAGGGGAAACAAGGAGAGTCCAATTGTCTCGACTTCCACTTAGAGGCAAGTTTCAGCCCATGGCACATAAAAGTAGAATCCACTGGCATTCAGTAGATTTGCTGACTTAAAAACAGAGCCTGGAGTTCAGAGAAGCCAAGATAGCTAAAATTTGCAGAGCAAAGAAAGAACTACAGAAAAAATTCTGTCTACAAGTGAGATTTGAAAATACCATTCTCTGCATCCATAGGACAAAACCCATAGGACCAGGCACAAAAGAAATTTTTGAAAAAGGACATCAATGAGGAACTAAAGCCAAACAATTCTGAGATTACACAGAATCAAGAATCATTCAAATTTCCAATGGCCAGAATGAAGATACTCTGAATTCACTGATTATTCATCAGAGACCCCAGGAGGATCATGCCTTCATGTGTGTCCTCTATCTACATTATGATGTGAAGTTAGGTCCTTAAAGGGATACAATAGAACACAACATTCAAAATATAACATACACAATGCTCAGAATCTAAAAAAAAATTTCTGGTATGTGAAGAAATAGGAAAACTAATCATCATTGTATGTGGGGGGGAATCTGTTAACAGAACTAGACACAGGATTTACAAAGATGATTAAAATCAGAACATACTAGCTGTTAAATGAAAATGTTCGAGATACTCAAGAATTACCTTAAAACAAACCTACAAGTGTCAGAGATATAACATATAAAAACCTGTAAAAAATAAATACTGCATTAACTGAAATGAAAATTCACTCTAAAGAAAAGCAGCTTAAGCAACGACTAAAAGATCTATGAACTTAAATACATAGCAAGTGAAATCATCTAAAATGAAGCCAAGAAAGACAAATGAAAAATAATTTACAGAGCCTGAGTTATCTTTAGGAAAATATGCAATGCCTAACATACAGGAAATTGTGGCTCTAAAAAGAGAGAGGAGACAGGAAAAGAAAAAGAAGAAAAAGTACCTGAAGAAATAGCAGCAAAAAGGATCTAAAGTTGATGAAAACCATAAATACACAAATAAACGATGCTGAACAAATCCCAAGCAGCACAATTATTCACACAGAAAAATACACATTAAGACAATAGCAGGGGCTGGAGCGGTAGCTCAATGGTTATGGTGGTTGCCTGGCATGCGTGAGTACGCAAGTTCAAATCCCAGCGCCACCTACCTAGCAAAGTCTCAGAGTAACAAAAGCCACATGAAAAAATAAAAAAAATTGATTCTCTCTTTCACTGTCCCTTTCTTGAAAGAAAGAAAGAAAGAAAGACAGACAGACAGATACATAGCAATCATGCTAGAATGGTGGTTCAGTGGTAGAGTGTTAGCCTGGCATGCACGAGGACCCAGGTTCAAACTCCAGCACTACATACACAACTATGTGTTGGAAAAACTAAAACCAGATGAAAAAATGAAATTAATTATCTCTCTCCAAACTAAAACCAGATGAAGAAATAAAATTGGTTCTCTCTCTCTCTCTCTCTTAAAAAAAAAAAAGAAGACACTTACAATCAAATCACTGAGACCAGAACTTAAGGAAAAAAAAATAGTAAGTAACATAGTTCTGGTGTGAAGAAAAATGACTTAAAAGCTACCCTAGTCTTCTCATCTGAAATGATGCAAGTCAGATGACATCGGACAAACTCTTTAAAATGGTGAGGTTTAAAAAAAAATCAACATAGGCTAACTGAACACTTAGCAGAAATTATCTTTTGAAAACTGAGTCAAAATAGTCCTTGTCAAGCAAACTAAAGCTGAGAAGGTGGATAGAGTGGCATGTACCTACAGTCCCAGCTCCTCAGGAGCTAAGAAGCATCTCTTGAAATCAGGAGTTTGAGGCAAGCCTGGTCCATACAGCAAGACTCAGTCTCTAAACAGGAAGAAAGCAGCAGAGGAAAAAGAAAGAGCTGAGAAAGTTCATCGGCAAACCAGCTCGTGAGATAACGATAAAGGAAGTTTTGTTTTTTTTTTTTAGGCAGAAGGAAAAGTGATACCAAATAGATATTTGATTTACACATGAATAAGTAAGAGTCCCCAAAAGGTAAATATGTAAATAATACTTTTCTCATTTTAAATTTTCTTTTTAAACTATTTAAAGAAAAAGTAACAGTAGTTACTATGTGTTTTACCAAATATGCAAAAGTAAAATTAAAAACAGCAATAGCACAATTATAGGAGGAAAGAAAGGAAAAAGCAGCATATACTTTCCTATGTCCTTTCTAAGTACACTTAAAACTTCATGAAAATCCCGAAATTTTGGAGACTAAATTATCAAGTTAAATAAAATTAAAATACAGAGTATGTTTCCTGACAATAACAGAATTAAAAAAGAACAGAAAGTTATTCAGAAAATTATTCAATTATTTGAAAACTGACAGTATACTTCTAAGTAACTGAAGGATCAAAGAAAAGAAATCTCGGGGAAAATCTGAAGAACAACATATACTTTGAAACCTAGTGGTTCAGAGCAGGGGTCAGCAATCTACAACCACCAGGCCAAATCCTGCATGTACTCTACTTTAGTAAGTCATGTTTAACTGAAATATAGCCACCTTCATTCTTGCACAGATTGTCTATAATTGCTTTCACACTACAATGAGAGATGAGTAGCGACAACAAAAATGATATGGTTCCAAAAATGTAAAGTATTTCCTATCTGAATTGTTATAAAAAATTCACCAAACTGTGGTTTAAAATATAGATTCTAGTATCAGACTGTCTAGGTTTGAGCATTATGCCTTACTAGCTGGATGACTCTAGGTAGTTATCTCGACTTTCTCTTTCCTTATCCATTAAATGGGGATGGTAAAAGTACCTCATAAGGGTAATATGAAAATTAACATATATTATACATAAAGAAGTTAGAAGAGTACCTGGCATGTGGTTAGTGTCAAATAACTATTTGCAATCCTTATCACTAATAATTTACCAGAATCATAATAAGTTTTAAGAACTCATTCACACTACCTGTCCAAAAGAGAAATGCCATCAAGTACCCAGTTAGAAACAGCTTCTGCTAAGTAGAACTACTATTTAAACATAATGGGCAGAATGAATAAGTCACACAAAAGGAATACAGAAGACAATTTGACATGACTCTCCATCAAATCAAGATAGCAGAAATTTCAGAGAATGAGAAGAGATGATTTGCTCCTCCTGAGACTCTAATATTTAGGAACCAAAGAGCATCAGGAAATATCTAACTAGAACAAAAATATCTATCTCCTGTTGTTAGGTAGTTGCTAGCAATGAGCAGTGAAATGCTCGACAAGGCCATAGGTTTACTCTTCATGTTTTCTTTAAGCTACTGCCAAAGCAGATAAGCTATGGAAAATAGTACACAAATGTTGAGGATAAACAAAAGCTAAAGAGATGATAGGGAGGGGGGATGCCTCAAGAATAAAGGATCTATAGGACTATCTTTGGACAGGACCCATAGAAGTTGAGATAAAACTAGAAGCTATGGCACCAGGTATCTCCTACTTACTCAGAAGCAGGTATTCTTTAATACCAGCAGGCACACTGAGGGAACTTCTGACTGCTATTGACCCCAATGCGCACATCAACAAGGGACTGACTTGTAGATGAAGCCCCCCTAAATAGGATGGCCACCATGACAGTTCTGGAGCAGAACCAACTAAGGTCAAAAACTCCACCACCCTACGTGAAAGAAGAGTTGAACACCTGATTAGTGAAGGCTGCTGAAGGAGGACCCCAATTTTCTAATCAACTATAAAACAGCAATAAATTTGGAGATAGCATTGTCTCCTTTGTCGTTCTCTGCTCAGAGTCAGCCCACTCTCTCTAGAGAGCGCTTTCTGCTTGAGCCTTATTCTGCTTTTATTTTACTTTCACCTCTCTCGCGCTTATAATAAAATTCTCTTGCATGACTTTTGGTGTCTGACTTTAAATTTTCTTTTGTCAGAACACAAGAACTATTTACTTCAGTGGCAGAGCGCTTGCCTAGCACACACAAGGCCCCAAGTTTGTTCCTCAGCCCTGGAAAAAACAAAAACAAAAACAAAAAAACATAAGAACTGAGGTTTGGAGTTTCAGCTTCCTGCTTTTCTATGACATTGTTATAGCACAGTGTATAAAGATTAAAATTTCATGAATCAAATATAAAGTGAGGAATAGTCCTTTCTATTCATCGCCTTTTCTCTCTGGCTCAGCCCATCATATATACTCAGCAAACTAAAAACTTTGAAAACCCCATGTATCCAAATACAGCTCTGGGGCTCAGGATGTGGCTCAGCGGTAGAACAGTTACCTAGTATAGGCTTGATCCCCAGCACTCACTTGCATACACACATACACCCACTCACCCCTAAAGCATCCAACTCTGCACAGGCAATAACAAACCATAAGACTGGGAGCACTTCTTTGACAAACATATCATGACCAAAATCAAACTCCATAAGCATAAGTTAACCAAAAACAAACAGGAGGGGTAGAAACAAATACTACCTCTTCTTCAAACTTTCTATAATTTTTTACTTTATCATCTTTTCTCATATTTAATCTAGTCTATATAGGTAACAGGATAAAGAAAGTTTTCCAGAAAAAGCAACACAACCCACATCTTCAAAATAAAGTAAAAGGTAGAAAAGCAATAGAAAGTGCACTTCAGACCAAGGAACTCACACCTCAAGATCCTGGTCCCTTCACAAAAGGGCCAGTAATTCAATGTGAAGAAAGGAGTATCAATGGGGAAGTGATAAGAGACAGGTCTGGAGAGATACAATGGAAGCCAGGAGAAAAAACAGGCTTTTAAAAAATAGAGCTATAATAGATAATTTTAAATGTGTAATATGAAATATTTATAGGGGACTATAAACTCTATAGAATACTATAATTTTTATAGGGGAATATATATGAGGGGACTATCTGGAGGTGAAAGAAGCCAGAGCCATTTTTAACTGATACAGAGAAGAAAGCCATGGGTTCAGATTATCATTAAGAGAAAATAAATAGGAGAGGGGGGAAGGCAATGAAGACTGCATGAAAAATTAAATGGAATTTATTTTCTTTCTCTGTCTTGCTGTCTCTTTAAAAAAAAAAACAGAGTCACAATCCTTTTCCCAGGCATCCACTAGTTTTGCAAAAATGGCTCACTTTATAATCATTTACCAAACATCAAAGCTGACTGATTTTATTTTGTACCAGCTTACAATTAACAAAATTCTTTTTTACAATTAACAAAAACTATTTTATTCTTAGTTCATTCTATAAATTAGCAGAGATGTGATTATAAATTAGTTTTTGCTAAATGAGAAATGTGTTCTTATGAATTATGGTGAAACTTTCCAGATAAGTATCAGTTAAATGTCTCATCCTCCTACCCCCTTCCCATTTACTATGAAATTTTAATGTGTGGGTGTGTGTATATATATATATATATATATAGAGAGAGAGAGAGAGAGAGAGAGAGCGAGCATGAACACGCAAGCCTTTTTCAGGCCCTAATTATCCTCAATAATGCAGACTGCCAGTATTAACATGGACATTCCATTTATTTAGAAGAAAGTCTCTTGGAAAAAAACAATCAGCATTACCACCAACTGGGAAACTTATTGACTGGATAAATCCTAAATGATCATTTATAGTTTCAAATCTAGTAGAAAATGCAAAAATTTGACAACATTCCCTACTTAGTATCCTATAAACAGTTTATAGGTATAAACAGATGTGTTCAAATAAATTTTTCAAGTTCAAGCATTAACATATTTTCTTAATCTTCATTTGTCAGCATTTCCTTACATTTTAGCTCTGACTGTACTTAAAATGGATTAATTCCTTTTAAAATATAAGTAAGCACCGCCTAAGTTACATGTTTGGGAGGCACCAGAGCATTCCTGCTAAAAACATGAGCTTTGGCGTATGACTGACCTGGGTTCCGCTCTGGCTCCATTTACTAGCTGTGTAACCTGGGACAAGTTATTTAACCTCTCTAAGTCTCAGTTTCTTTATCTGTAAAATAGAGATAATAATAGCATCTATTTCATAGGGTTGTTATGAGGATTAAATGAGATAATGCAGGCTTAGCAAAACGCCTGGCGCTTAGTATGTGTTTCTGATCTTTTAGGTATTGTGTTTTTATATACTTAAAATTTTAGTAACATGTTCTCATGAGTATCTATGATGATAAAATATTTACACCCAAGATTTTTATCATAAATTGCTCAAAATCAGTAAAATTAAAAGGCTTTCAACTAGCATGATAGTGATTTCTCCTTGGATTTCCTCAGCAATGCAATATTTTACATTTAAAAGGGCAATTTTAAACTAAGAAGAAAAACTCTATATTGAAAGTATGCAGATGCTCATAGGTAAAACACCTTGAGTTTCTTAATACCTTAAATGATAAATGATTTTTAAAAACAGCTTTGTAGATTTGTTTCATAATATTTTATACTACAGTGAAGTAGGGAAAGAATAAGAATTATTCTCTTTTCTTTAAAAAATAAAATGAGATTCTGGTATGAGGAAATTTAGGAACTTATAAAAGCATAGCAAAAATGGGACAAGAAGTAAGTTTCTAGAACTGCTAAACACTATTATATAGCAATATTAAACCCAGAAGCATATTTTCCTCCAAATAAGAGGTTAAGACTTTAGAAATCCCTTACCAGAAAGTTGTCTATTATCAGAAAGTCATATTAATCTATGCTAATCAGGGTATTCCTGAAGTAATATATAAAACATCTACTGGATGTCAGTTTTGAGTGGAAAGAACACATTATAATCTGCCTCTGTAAAATCTAGATCTAAAAGGATCCTAAATGATTCATGGAAACTAATTTAATGAAAGTAGACAACTAAATTTTTTCTAAAAGTTAAAATGATTTTAAAGTTCAATTTAAAAATAAAACTCTGAAATTTTATAAATTGACCACACCTGAAAAAAATCAGATTCTTATCATGTTTCAAATGTTTAGGTATAACACCTTCTACAAAAGCATCTCAAAAAAGGATCTTGGCTTATTTAACTTTTAAAAATCACTGACTAGGGGCTGGAGCGGTGGCTCAGCGGTTTACGTGCTTGCCTGGCAAGCACGAGGACCTGGGTTCAAACCCCAGCACCACGTACACAACTGAGTGTTGGAGCAACTAAGGCCATGTGAAAAACTAAATAAAGTTGTTTCTCTCTTTCTCTGTCTCTCTCACTGTCCCTCTCTTAAAAAAAAAAAAATCACTGACTAGAAGCAGAGAACAACTTGAAAACAAATTAGACAGTGGAGTGATAATTGCATCCTTTTTAACTCTAATTTTGTATATAAAAAGATAGGAACTAATTATTTTCAATCAAAAAGCAATTATAAAAGTTAACCTTTAAAGTAACTGAAAATTAAAATCCATATACTGCTACTCAGAGAAACTTAATTTTCCCAAGACCTCTTCCATTTGTCTAGGGTATCAAAATACTCAGCTTGGAAAAAGACCTATATATAAAATTTTCTGTAGCAACCAGTTATTCCACTGAATTAGAATCTCTTTTGCTTTTAAGGTAATAATTAATTTGATAAAGAAAGCTCTTAATATGATTAAATGAGGTTCTTTTGTCTTTATTTTTCTTATATATGTCAGCCATCCACCCCACCAATGTCTCCACTCTTGGATAAACAAATACTTCTCACTGATTGCTTTTCAATTCAATATTTATTGAAATCATTACAATCTATAAACAGTATATATTCACATTTATAGTACACATTTTTAAATATAATTTAGAAAAAGGGAAAAATTATCACATACCTGTCCATCTAAGTCAAATGCTAAGCAAGCTATACCATGTGTATGAACATCCTTTAGAACTGATATGGTCTGCACAGTGTATGAATCCCAAACACAGATATAAGGCTCTTTCCCAACTTGTCCTGTTGCTACCAATACTCGCTCAGGATGCAATGCAAGACTGCAAAATAAAGAATAAATTAAGTCCATAAGAATGCTTAAAATTGTTTATACAGCTTTTGTAGTATTTGGTATATATAATATTTATATATACCAACATGAACATTAGATATTATTCATTCTAAATAATTTAGATTTAAAATAACTTCTATAAAATCCATGTTGTTACTACTTCAATAATATATCTGATAAACAGTTAATGATAAACTATACTCTTCACAATTCTTTTAATATGGTATGCATAAATTTCTCAAGGAAAGCACTCTCATGAGAAATCAACTGAACTATGGCAACAAATTAGTAGCAATACTACCACATTCCATTTTTCCATTTCATCTCTTCACTTTATCCTTCCTTTTGTTGGATAACATTAGAGTAAATATTAAAGTCCAAAAATGGCATTTAACAGCACTCCGGCTATATAAATTCCAAATTCCATTGTAAGAAACAGAAAGTTCACCCATAATTCATAGAAACTGATCTATGAGTCTTTAAAAATAAGTTACAGGCACATGCCTGTAATCCCAGCTATTCTGGAGGCTAAAACAGGAGAGAATCATATCCAAGGCCAGCTTTAGCAACTTAGTAAGACCCTGTAACTCAATCAATAAATGGGCAAATGAACTAAGTAAACATTTCTCAAAAGAAGACCTACAAATGGCCAACATGAACAAATATTCAACATCCTTGGCAATCAGGGAAACGCAAATCAAATGAGATTTCATCGCATTCCAGTAAGAATGGCAATCATCAAGAATACAAAGAACAATAGCTGCTGGCAAGGATGTGGGGTAGGGGGTACATTTATACATTTTTGGTGACATTGCAAATTAGTACAGCCACTTTGGAAAGCAGTATGGAGATTCCTCAAAAGGCAAGGAATGGA
This sequence comes from Aplodontia rufa, assembly GCA_004027875.1. Taxonomy (NCBI): domain Eukaryota; kingdom Metazoa; phylum Chordata; class Mammalia; order Rodentia; family Aplodontiidae; genus Aplodontia; species Aplodontia rufa. Next base: position 8,639 of record PVKS010002730.1, on the reverse strand, counting down.
ACCACCATATGACTCTGCTAGATCACTCCCTGGTATTTATTTGAAAGAATTAAACTCAGCATACTATAGTAATATATACATACCAATGTTTATAGCAGCAAAATTCACAATAGCCAAATTTTGAAACCAGCTCTGGTGCCCATCAACAAGTGAATGAAGAAAACAATATGGCATACTCTTTACCCCGCGAAGAATCCAAATAATACTTATGCAATCATTTAATTCCAGAAAATTCACAATCTAGCATTTATATAGCTTGTAGTGGTAAAATACAGAAGAATCAAGAGACTGGTATATGGGCAATATGGGGGTAATTCTGGTTTAAGAACAAATGCATATCATAGTGTTACTTTATATGTATTTATGATTGTACAATAACTCAACTCCTTCAAAACAATTTTAAAAAAGAAAATGTGGCATACATATACTATGTACTTTTATTCAGCCACAAAGAAAGGGATTATGTCATTTGCTGATAAATGGACGGAACTTGAGAACACTATGCTAAGTGAAATACACCAGACTCAAAGTCAAGGGCCAAATGTTTTCCCACCTTTGAGAAAGATAGAGAGAAATAAGAAATAAAGTGGGGAAAGGAGATACCATGAAAATAAAAAAGAGAACCATTTAATAGAGAAAGACGATCAAGGGGAAGAGAGGAAAGATGCATAAAGAGCAAGTGCAGAATGAAATTGTTCAAATTATGCTATATGTATATATGGATACATCACAATGAATTCTACTTTTCTGTAAAACCATATGTACCAATTAAAAAATAAATAGAAGGAAAACCAGCAGAATAGAGGAAGGGGATTAGGAAAAGTTAGGAGGGAAGGGAAAGGGGAGTACTAATGATTGAGAATGAACAAACTATTTATATGTATTTATGATTATATCAAAATGCACTACAATGTATAACAATAATACAATAACAAAACATTAAAAATAGAAAAATAATAAAATAAATAAAATGGACTAGGGATATATATAGTTCAGTGGTAGAGAATCCATGGTTCAATTCCTAGTATGATAAAAAAAAGACAAAAATATAACAGTTAGTAGTGATTTATGAACATCAGCAGAAGGCAGAAAACAAAGATACATTTCTACTTGATAAAATTTTTTATAAGTAGAAAAAAATAGGATTCACCTTTAGATTTAAAAAAAAATTACTCAGCATCAAGGTAGAGGAACTGACAGGAGAAACGTTAGAAGGGTATTAAAATGAATCCTTAGAAGGGAGATGGAGGAGTAGATAAACACTACTGGGTATCTAGCTTGCACATCTGAATGAATGAATGGTCTGGGATAGTATTCGTCAAGTCAGGGAATATTAAATCAGTAACTAGAGTGAAAGATGATGAGTGAGAATGCAGAGCTGGTTTAGGATATGAAAATTCAACAAATATATTTGACAGAATAAATATCAAAAAATCTTCATATATGTTCATCTGAACAGAGAAAAATTATTTGACAAGATCCAAACCCATCATGATAAAAACACAATAAACTAAGAACTGAAGGGAACTTCCTCAATCTGACAAAGAACATCTAAAGAACTCTATAGCTAAAAACATATTTAATAATGAAAGCCTGGAAGCTACCCCATTAAGTATAGAAATAACACAAAGATGTCAGCTGTTACTACATGATACTGAATTGTCTAACTAGGAAAATTAGTACAGACAGGAACAAAAGGGAAAAACACAAACATCTTCAACGCAGATAACATGATTTTACATACAAAATCCTAAGACATTCACAAACAAAAAAAGGGAGAGCTAATAAAGAAGTTAAGTAAGGTTACAGGTTATAAGATCAATATAAAAATTAATTTCATTTCTACACACTAGCAAAGAACAACTGAAAATTAAATCAAGAAAACAATTCAGCAAGGTCGCAAGCAACTCAATAAGATCCTTTTCTCAAAATAAAAATTAAAAAGGGCTGGGGATGTAGCTCAGTGGTAGAGCACCCCTAGCTTCAATCCCTAGTACCAAAACAAACAAACAAACAAAAGCCAATTTAAATTACAACAGCACCAAGAAGAATAGAACAAAACACCTAGGAATAAATTTAATGAAGTATAAGATTTGTACATTGAAATCTGCAAAACCCCAGTGAAAGATCTTTTGAAAGATCTAAATGGCAAGACATCTCCTACTAGGAATGAATGAATGTAACGTTCTTCCCCTCCTCCCAGGCATGAAAAAAATGTAATATTCTTCATTTCTTTTTTTTTTTAATTGTGTGTTGCTCATACAACCCAGAGCCTTAAGAATACTTGGCAAATGTTCTGCCACTGAGCCATATCCCCAGTCCAGAATGATGTAATATTTTTAAGATGGTAGAACAGACTCACCCAGAAACCACAACCCTGAATTTGTATGAGAAGGGGTATCTCTACAGAACCTATAATACATTACTACAAGTATATACCTGGATTAGAGGAGCTATGTAGAACACTATCAACAAAGTTTTTATATTTCCTAAAGTTAATTAACACATGACTTCACTCTGAAGTGATTCTAGTAAATAAATTGGTTTTGTGTCTTCTAAGTGGTGCTGATACTGGGAACAATAGAAGACACACATTGAGTGGAAAGTATCAATAACTAGATATTGGCCCACTTGGGGCTCTTAAGAAAAAGCAGCAAACAAAATAGTCCCTTGCATAAAAGAAGAAGAAGGGTAGACATACAAGTAAAATGAAAAGCAAGGAAACAAACCACCCCAAACAACCCACAACACTTCAACAATTGATCCTATTGACACCAAACAGAGGAAATGTCAAAGAATTTAGAAAGTTCATAGTTAAAATGAACTAAAAGATATATACAATGGAGTTCTACTCAGTTATTAGAAACAATTATACTGCAGCATTTGAAGGTAAATGGACAGCAATGGAAGAAATCATGTTGAGTGAAGTTAGCCAAACCCAGAGAGTCAAGGGCCGAATGTTTTCCCTCATTTGTGGAGACTACAGCTAAACCCAGGCCTGGGGGAAAGAGAGTCAAATTTATGTAACAGACCCACCAAAGGCATAACAACACATAATCTAGGAGAACTACAGACATGTAAGTGGAGGGAGGAAGGGAGCGGGGGGGGGGTAGGTGAGGGAGGGAGGAAAGATAGGGAGGGAACTAGGGAGACAATCAATAATGTAGCATACTCTTTACCCCCCTGAGAAGTTAAATGATACTTATACCATCATTTAATTCCGGAAAACTTACATATGTATATATGAATATACATGTTCACACATGTATATCTCTTATAAGGGTGTAATGCAGAAGAATCAAGAGACTGGGGAGTGGGCATTGTGGGGGAAACTATGATTTAATATATGCATATCATATTGTCACTTTAAATGTATTTATGATTGTCCAACAACTCAACTCCTTAATAAAAATTTTTTTAAAAATGAACTAAAAGATGTAAGGAATGAATTTAGAAAATACAGGAAGTGAAAGATCATTTCAACAATGAGTTAAAGAACCAAGTGAAACCCCTGGAAATAAAAGACTCAATAAATCAAGCTAAAAATTCAATGGCAAGCATCACCAGTAGATTAGACCACTCCGAAGACAGATTCTTAGAGCTTAAAGATAAAACATATAAAGAAAAAATGTTAATAGACCATAACCAGAATATTCAAGAAATCTTGGATAACATTAATAAACCAAATTTAAAACTCACTGGGGTAGAAGAAGGCTCCAAAATACAAGATAAAGGAATACAGTCTTTTCAATGAAATAACAGAAAATTTCCAAGCCTTAGGAATGAGATGGAAATCTAAACACAACAGGCACTCAGATCTCCAAATACACAAGACCTAAAAAGACTGTCTCCAAGACACATTGTAAGGAAAATGACTTATATATACAGAATAAGGACAGAACTTTAAAACTACAAGAAAATGATGGCAGGTCACCTTCACAGACAGGCCAATTAGGATTTCAACTGATTTCTCAATCCAGATCATCAACATCCAGAGGGCTTGAATGATATATACCAAACCCTGAAAGAAAATGGATGCTAACCAAGATTTCTATATCTAGCAAATCCATCCTTCAGAATTGATGATAAAATAAAAAAAATTCATGATAAGCAGAAACTAAAAGAATTAATAACCACTAAACCTGTACTACAAAACATATTCAGTGAAGTAATGTATGCAGGAGAAATGAAGAAAAAAATCAGTCAGGTGAGGGATGAATCTCACTAGAAGAATAGTTAATTAAAGGAGAATCAAATCTGAATTAAGCACTATAAATAAATCAAACTCGCAGGAGATAAAAATCAACTCTATAATAGCATGGAATGTAAATAAATAATTTAATTCTTCAATCAAAAGATACATATTAACAGAATGAATTAAAAACAAGACCCAAGCATATGCTGTTTATGGGAAACTCACCTTACTGGCAAAGATATGCACAAACTAGAGGTCAAAGGATGGAAAAAGATATATAATGCAAATGGACACCAAAAGCAAGCAGGGTAGCTACTCTCATATTAGACAAAGTAGACAGACTTCAAGCCAAAATTAATATGAAGACACAAAGGTCACTTCATATTGGTTAAGGGAATCATCTAACAACAAATGATTATAAATATTTATGCCCCAAACAATGGTGCATCTACATACATAAAACAAACCCTTCTCAATATAAAGAATCAAATAGACCACAATATAATAATAGTGGGTGATTTCAACACATCTCTCTCACCATTAGATAGGTGATCCAAACATAAATTAGGTAAAGACTCATCTGAACTAAAACATAACATTAATCAAATGGACCTAACAAATATCCATAGAATATTTCAGCCAAGGACAACTGAATTCACTTTCTTCTCAGTGGCACACAGAACTTTCTCTAAAATACATAACGTTTTAGGACACAAAGCAAGTCTTAGAAAATACAAAAAAAAGTTGATTCCTTGAAGCCTAGCAGGTCATAATGGAATGAAATTAGAAATCAACAAGATAAAAAACAGAGATCATTCTAACACCTGGAGATAAAATAATACACCTTTAAGTTAGGAGGGGATCATAGAAGAAATCAGGGAGAAATGAAAAAAGCTTATAAACAAATGAGAATAGAGATATAACATATCAAAATCTCTGCAAAAGAAAGCAGTTCTAAAATAAAGTTTATAGCATTGAGTTCCTACATTAAAAAAAAGAAAAATCCTAAATAAATGAGCTAATGTTATACCTGAAGACCTTAAGAAAGAACAAACTAATTTCAAAATCAGTAGAGGACAGTTAAATAATAAATATCAGAGCTAAAATTAATGAAATTGATAATTAAAGAAAACTGTAAAACAGATCAATGCAACCAAGAGTTGGTTCTTTGAAAAGATAAACAAAATCGATAACCCCTTAGCCAAACCAACCATAACAAAAAGAAAACCCAAATCAACAAAACTGGAGATGAAAAGGGAGATACCACTACAGACACTTCTGAAATCAACAGGATGTTTAAAAATCTTTTGAAAATTTAAACTCCAATAAACTGGAAAATCTAGAGGATACTGACAAATTTCTATAGAAGACGAACGTGACTACCAAAATTGAACGATGAGAACATTGAAAACCTAAACAAATCAATTAAGCAATGAGATTGAAGCAGTTATTCAAAGCCATCCAACCAAATAAAGCCCAGGACCAGATGGATTCTCAGCCGAGTTCTACCTGACCTTTAAAGATGAACTAATGCCAAACCTTTCAAATTATTCCATGAAACAGAAAGGGAGGGAACGGTGCCAAATTCTTTCTATGAAGCCAGTTTCATCCTGATTTCAAAACCAGATAAACAGGGGCTAGAGTGGTGGCTTGGTGGTTACAGTACTTACCTGGCATACACAGGGATGCAGCTTCGAATCCCAGTACCACATACACAATAAAGTGTCGGAGCAACAAAATTCACATAAAAAAACTAAATAAAGTTGATTCCCTTTCTCTCTCTCTCTCTCTCTCACACACACACACACACACACAGTCACTCTCTTTAAAAAAAAAAAAAAGCAGACAAAGACATTAATGAAAGAAAACTTCAGACCAATATCCTGATGAACAATGATGCAAAAATCCTTAATAAAATAGTGGCAAAACACATTAAGAATATATTGCACTATGATCAAGTGGACTTTATCACAAGGAAGCAAGACTGTTACTACATATACAAATCAATAAATGTAATTCACCATATAAACAGAGTTCATCTCAATAGATGCAGAAAAAACATTTGACAAATTCCCACACCCACATTTAAAACACCAGAGAAACTAAGGATAAAGGGAACTTACCTCAACATTGTAAAGGTTAAGACAAACTCAAGGCTGACATCATACCAAATGGAGAAAAACCAAAAGGAACAAGACAAAAATGTCTACTCTCACTACTCCTATTCAACATAGTCCTTGAAACTCCAGCCAGAGCAATCAGACAGAAGAAGAAAACTAAAAGGATAGGAACAGGAAAAGACAAATTATCCCTGTTTGCTGCTTACATGATCCTACACCTAGAAGACTCAAAATATTCCAACAGAAGACTTCTAGAACTGACAAAGGAAAACTATCCCGCAATGTAGCAGAATACAAGATCAACATACATAAATCAGTTACCTACTTATACTCCAATAGTGAGTCTTCTGAAAAAGAAATTAGGAAAACTATACTATTCACAAAAACAGAAAAAAATACTTAGGAATAAACCTAACTAAGGAGGTGAAAGACCTCTACAATGAAAACTATAGAATATCAAAGAAAAAAATTCAAGACCACCTTAGGAGATAGAAAGACTTTCTATGTTCTTGAATAGGTAGAATTAATATTATCAAAATGGTCATACTACCAATAGCATTATGAAGATTCAATGCAATCCCCATTAAAATGCCAATGATATTCTCCAAGGAACTAGGGGAAAAAAAGGGTTCTAAAATTCATTTGGAAGAATAAAAGACCTACAAAAGCCAAAGCAATCCTGAACAAGAAGAGTGAAGATGAAGGCATCACAATACCACACCTCAAATTATACTACAGAGCTACAGTAACAAAAAGATCAGGTTAGCTGTACCAAAACAGACATGAAGATCAATGGAATAGAAAACACAGAGAGAAATCCACATAAATACAGTCATCTGAATTCAACAAAGGTACCAAAAAATACAATGGAGAAAAAATTTCCTTTTAAACACATGGTTCTGGGAAAACTGAACATTCCTATGCAGAAAATGAAACTTGATCCCTATTTCTCACCCTGCACAAAAGTCAGATCCACAAAGTGGATCAAAGACCCAGGAATTAGACCAGAAACACTACAACTGCTAGAATATAGGCTCAATACTCCAACATATTGGCACAGGCACTGACTTTATCAACAAAACTTCCAAAGCACTTAATCAATAAGTGATTAAAAAGCTTCTGTACAGCAAAGGAGGCAATTAAGAGTATGAAGACAGAGCCTACACAATGGGAAAAGAATTTTATCAGTTAATTCTCATAGAGCAGTTAATATCCAGAATATAAAAAGAACCAAATAACCAAAGAGCCAAATAACCCAATTAATAAGTGGGCAAAAGAACTAAATTAAAACTTCTCAAAAGAAACAAATGGCCAACAAATATGTGGGAAAATGTTCAACATCTCCAGTAATCAGCGAAATGTAAACCAAAATTACATTCAAATTTCATCTCACTCCAGTCAGAAAGGCAATTATCAAGCACACAAATAACAACAAATGCTGGCAAAGATGTGGGTACACTCATACATTATTGGTGGGACTGCAAATTAATACAACCACTCTGGAAAGCAGTAAAGAGATTCCTTAAAAAAATTAGAAAAGGAACCAACATATGACCCAGCTATACTCCTTGGTATATATCCCAAAGATCTAAAGATGCATCCACATCACTGTTTACAGAAGCACGATTCACAATAGCTAAGTTATGGAACTTTGCACATCAACAAACAAGTGGAGTGATAAAATGTGATACACATACAATGGAGTCTTAGTCATAAAGAAGAATGAAATTATGGCATTTGCTGGCAAATGGATGGAAATAGAGAACATCATGCTAAGTGAAACAAGCCAGACCCAAAATGTCAAGGGTCAAACTTTCCTCTCATGTGCAGATTCTATACCGAAATAAGGAAATAAGAAGGGGGAATCCCATAAAAATAAAAGAGAGCTCAGTGGAGCAGAGGAAGGGGATTGAGGGGATCAGGGAAGGGATGGGAAAATGAAGAAATAATGAATGAAACCATCTTATGTAGATATAAGAATATACCACAGTGAATTGCATGTGTGTGTATGTAGATATACACACACATACGTACACAATCATGCACGAATTTAAAAAAGAGAAGAAATACTGGATAGAGGAGGGACAAAGGACAGAAGGGAAAGAGGAAGTATTGGGGACTGAACTGAAGCAAATTATATTCATGTCAAAATGAACCCCAATATAACTATAATGCAATAATAAAGACAGCAACATTTCCTTAAATTAATTTAAAATAAACATAATCCCTGTTAAAATACTAGTTGCCTTTCTTGCAAAAAAAAATGCCAATTTTAAAATTCAAGGGGACTTAGAATCAGCACATTACAGTGACACAGCAATATC